>CM076854.1:35696766-35721131 GCA_039519185.1 Astragalus membranaceus | reverse complement strand
AAAAAAAAATCTAAGAAGGAAGAAAAGAAGGGGAAGAAAATTTTTCTAAAAGAAACTCTAAAAAAAATTTCTTTCTCTCTTTGAAACCCTAGTTTTTTTTTTAGAAAATTTTCCCCCTTTTTTTCTCTAAGAGTCAAAACCGTCCCCCCTCCTCTAAGTGGGGAACCCTATTTATACAAAAAAACTTGCTCTTGCTTCTCTTCATTGCTCCACTTCAACCACTCTTGGATAGTGATGATGATCTTTTTGATATGATGGAGGTTTGGGGGGGGGAGTTGTTGAAGGGGAAAATAAAAAATGAAGACATGTGAGATGAGGGGAGAGGGGGGCCGTAGGTATGTGGTGAGGAAGGGGAAGGGAGTGCCATGTGTGAAGTGTGTGATAGGGGGGGATTGGAGAAGTGATGAGTGAATGTGAGAGAGGAAAAAAAAAGAAAGGGAAAGAGTGAGGAGAAGAGAGTGCCGTAGGTGAGAGAGAAAGAGGGGATGAAGTGAAGGTTGAGTGAGTGGAAGAAAGAGAGAAAGGATGGTTGAGTGTGAGTGGGAGAAAGAGAAATGAAGGTTGAGTGTGAGAGAGGGAGAATGGAGTAGGCGTAGGAATGGAGAGAGAAGAGGGAGGTTGAGTGTGAGAGTGTGATGGGGAAAGGAGATATGGGGAAGTGGGGTTGTGTGTGGAAGTGGAATTGAGAGAAAAGAGGAGAGGTGGAGTGTGGAAGGGAGAAAGCAAATTTCAAAGAGAAAAAAGGGGGGTGGGGTCGAATATGGAGGAGGATTTTTGGGATGAATGTGGATGATTTTTTGGGTTAAGGGGGAGAGTGAATGTGGATGGCTTTTAGGGTAAGGGGGGGGGGTGGTCGAATTTAGGGTTAGGTTGGAGTGGGTTGGATGGAGTTGTGTGTTGGGTTATGGGTTGGATATGGGTTAGGGTTAGGATATGGATTGGGTTTGGTGGAGGAGTTGGATTGGGCTTGGTGGGGGAGTTGGATATGGGTTAGGGTTAGGATATGGATTGGGTTTGGTGGAGGAGTTGGATTGGGCTTGGTCTAGGGTTATGCGAATTGGGCATAAGGTTTGGTGGAGGAGTGGGCTTTAGATGGCCCAATCCTAAATGCACCTCTATATATATTTTTTACAAACCTCCCCTATTTCCTCCTTTGCTTATTTTGTTTGGATACTTCTAGTTATTATTTTTTCAAAAATTAAAACTTGTAGCAAACTAAAAATAAAATAAAACATGGCATGAAAAAAAAGAATATTATTTTTCTCAAAAATAAATAAAATTTCGTTTTTTTTGGATAGGACAAAATTAGGGTATTACACTAATCTACCATTCTCTCCATAAGCAAGCACATTGAACACATTAATAGAAAACTTTATACTAAAATCATCTCTGAATCACCAGTTTTTCAATAGCTAAAAGAAACTTAAAAAGTAAAGATTTTAATGAGCTGTTCAGATTTCCTAGCATAAAAATAACAAAATAACATTGGTACAATTTTAAGAACACGGTTAAATTATATGGAAAAGAAGTCTAGTGAAGTGAAAGAATAAATAAAGTCTAAACTCTTATGAGCCTCATGTTATCCAATTAAAAAAGTAGGAATGGTGTGAGCTTACCAAAGGTTATAGCATTGTTGATACTATTAGTGGCATAAATCTAAGGATGGATTGTATGCCAAAAATATGCACATCTACCACAAAAAAACAAAATGATAACAATAAAAGAAGGCAAGAGCAGTATTGAACTTTTGTTATAGGCCTCAACTTTACGCTGCTTTAGCTTATCAATGCATAAGGAATGAAGAAATCAAATACAAATGATCCTTGAGACATGTGCATAATCAAGTGACTCTTATTTATTTGTTCTCAGCCATTTGTTTCTAATCTAAATATAATGGCTAGATTCAGAAAATAATGCCTGCACAGGCTGCTCTCCAAATCTTCACTTTTGGTTAGTTTTTTTGGGATACAATCATACAAAAGAAATACTGAGATTGCACTTCAGGTAATTTTCTAAAGGGTATGGAGTACGCTATTTGATAGAGTATCATTTGAGTTAGAAGATATTATTTTGCTCAAATGCAAAATAGCTATCTGGTAGAGGACCATTAGTCTAAGAACATACCAACAAACAGATACTATACTCAAATTTGTTTATTAGGATTGAATAAATTGCATGCTTCGGTAAATGATTAATATAAGTACCGGCGACACTGCAAGCTAAACCATCTTCATCTGAACATCGTGTCGTGGCACCACATCTGATTACCGGCGAGACTGCAAGTGCAAGGATAGAAACAAACAATTCCACCCTCAAACCCTCCAACTTGAAATGAACATAAACTCTTTTGATGGTAGCCCTTGAACAATAAATAAATTTTGCAATTTCTAATCACTAATCAATTACAGGTTTTAAAGAGTTTGAGAGTAACAAATAATAATATAGCAAAGAGGGGTTTTCCCCAAATGTTTAAATAACAGAATTACAATGAAAACGACAAAAAATATGAGAATAACATACTTACTAAGATTTGATGGATAATATAATATACTTACTATGATACCATCCTTTCTACAGATCCCTCACAAATTCCTAAGTCTTTATTTCTCAAAGCCTTTATCACTCAAAGCAATACCATGGCTGTTTTTTGACAGTGGAATAGCGAGGGGTATCAACATTTGATTGGCACGCGGAGAAATGATTGTTTCACCTGTTATACAACCATAACAAATATCTATGATTGTTTCACCTTTCCATAGCTATGACTAAAACTCTAATCATCCAGAACTTGAATTAGAAACTTGGATTATGGACAATCCAAATTACAAACACCACCAATTGGTCAAATAAATATGAACATAAAAAATAGCATTCCTTTTATGAGCTAGCCTCTGAATCAGCAATAACAGTAATATTTCATAAGAAAAGCATACAAATCAGGATAACAGTTGTCACATCCTACGAACCCATGATTTTGCCCTCAAGGATCCTTCTTCCAGACAAATATTTCTAAATTTCATCAACAATCACATGTATAATAACATGACATAAATTACATAATGCATTGCATCCACATATAAAGTAAATATGATGCTCAACAGATTCATGGATTGGAACCTAGATTCAAGCAATGTTTGTACAGCGAGATTTTAAAACCTGTCAAGCATGGCCAATATATTATCGGTAAAACCCAAGTCATGATGTAACCTCGTTAACTATGTTGTTATCTTCACCATCCAACTAAAATCATCAAACTCAACATCTATTACCCTATTAAGAATAGTCATTGCACAATAGCTAGCAATCATAGAGCAGTGAAAGTGTAAAACCCTGGTATAATTAACTTGTAAAAATACCAAAGCGTACCAAAATATAAACATCAGAGATAATAATTTCCTGTTTAGACACTGAATACCAACATAAAAATTTTGCTGAAATACAACATGACCATCTTATACACAAATAAGATTATACGGTACACAGACCATAACTGTCAGCAACTGGTAATCAGAGTCATACAAGAAAGCGGAAAAGGATAAACAAAACACTAATGCCATAGTGTTGTAATACATCGGCAACAGAAGGAAATTAAACTTGAACATAAAGCTAAGTCATTAATCTCCTCCCGGGGCCACCTACTCGTGCCTCTGAGGTTTCTTCTGTCCCTGTTTATCTGTAAAACAACAACAATTAAACAGTGAGATACAATCTCAGTGAGTTCTACCGGAACCCCTACTAACACTCTCGGTCCGTTTAAAACATTTTTAAGGTTTGACACAGCACCGGCTACAATCCACTTGCTAATCCCGGCGAATCATACAATAAGGCTTCGATCTAATAGGACACCGACTGCAAACCACTTGCTAATCCCGATGAACTAACATCCTAGGCCTTTCTACGTACCATCGACTGCAAACCACTTGCTAATCCCGATGAACGCAGCACAAACTTTTGACACAACACCGACTGCAAACCACTTGCTAATCCCGGCGAACCCCATAACCAATAGTGTTTCCTAATGGCCCAGAGCCTAGGGTAAGGGTTCATGACTTCCCCGCCTAGTATGTCAACATGGGTCGTCACCCCAAACTCGATATAATATATATATCTACAATCATATGAACATTTAGTTCATTAAATTATAGCTCACCCCCGTAGGACTCATAGTCCGTTTGTTACCAATAAAACATATCCGCACACGCATACTATTATTCGGTTTTTCGAAACGATTTAGACATCAAAAACGTTTTATAAAACCCTTTGTAACACACCCGAAATCATGGCATTATAAGCCTATTATCATTATATAAGGGTTAGGAAAGGATTAGGAAAGGATTGGAATCAAAACGGAATTATTTTGGACAACTTGAAAATTTTGGACAGAACTGGGCGCACGGGTCGTGCCCCTGGACGCACGGGTCGTGCGCCCCCTGTTTGACATTTTTGCACACTGAACCCGAACCAGGCGCACGGGTCGTGCGCCCTGGACGCACGGGTCGTGTGCATTTGACAGCATTGCCAAAAATACCCTGTTTCATGAAATTTTGCTTTCCGATTGATCCGAAACTTTCCCCGATCGATTCCTAACTCAAAAACAGATAATACCAGACAATATACCAGTCCAATCAACATCAAACAATCAAGCAATTCAATCAAAAACTCAACGATTACGAATTTCGTTAAAACGCAATATATTTCAAAATAACGTTTTCAACTCAAAATCTTTCGAAAACAAATCACACAATTCATTTCAAAACGGAATAAACCTAAACGTGAGTAAAACTCACCCTTGAAGCGAGAGTCGTTGCCGAGTCGAAATCACCGATATGACAAAATCACCGAATCGAACCCGATCAACATCGAACCGCTCCTAACTTCGTTCCGAGCTTCCAATCGCGTTCAATCCGCTCCTAGCTTCGTTCCTAAGCACGATTCAATCATCAATTTGATCACACAACTCACGATTTCGCCAAATCACCTCCAAAAACCTCCCCAAATTCGTAGGCCATAAAATAGGGGAAAAATTGAGGGGAAGCTTACCAAGTTATAGGGTTTTGTAGAGGGAAGTAAGGGGATGATGGTGATGAAATTTGAGAGGGTGGGCTTCACACTTCTTCTTCCTTTCTCTTCTTCTTTCCTCTTCTTCTTTCTCTTTTCTTTCTTCTCTTTTCTTCTCCTTTTCCTCTTCTGCGCGTATCTCCTCTTTCTTTCTTCTCTTTCATTCTTTTATTTTCTTTAATCACACACACACAACACATATTTAATTATTAAATAGGTGGTAGCGTGGTCCAATTACCGTATTGATCTTTATCCCTTATTTCGATTCCAAAACTTCGTTGATCCGTATTATCCAGTTAACGACTTAATGTTATCCAGTAAATAATTTTAGTACTTACTAAATTTACCAGTCAGGTACTAAATTACTCCCATTGGGTTAACATCCAAACAATTCGCCTAATTATTTTGAGGATGTTACATTCTCCCCTACTTAAAAGAATTTTGTCCTCAAAATTAAACACAACGTACCTCAAGAGAACAAATACGGATACCGAGTCCGCATATCGTCCTCCAACTCCCAAGTAGCTTCCTCGGCGGAAAAACCATCCCATACCACCTTGACAATGGGAATTGACTTTGTCCGTAGCGTCCTCTCGCCACGTTCCATGATGTAATTCGGAGTAGGTTGGAAGGACAAGTCCGGTCGAAGATCAATCGTTTCAAAATCTAACGGTTGACTTGGATCGGGGATGTACTTCCGCAGCTGAGACACATGGAATACATCATGCAGATTTGACAATGGTGGAGGCAACGCAATACGGTATGCAAGAGGCCCGATTCGCTCGATTATCTGGAAAGGTCCAATATACCGAGGACTGAGTTTCTTCACCCGTAATGCCCTACCTGTGCCAATTGTTGGTGATAATCTCAAAAACACATGATCGCCCGACTCAAATTCCAACGGCCTTCTTCTTTTATCAGCATAGCTCTTTTGCCTACTTTGAGCGGCTTTCATTCTTTCCCTGATCTGGCGGATCTTTTCAGTAGTGTCTTGAATCACCTCGGGTCCTAATAATCGGTTCTCACCTACTTCCCACCAACACAATGGAGTCCTGCATTTCCTACCATACAAAGCTTCATAAGGTGCCATTCCGATACTGGAATGATAACTGTTGTTATATGAGAATTCCACCAATGGAAGATGATCCTCCCATTTCTTTCCGTTATCAAGCACCGAAGCCCTAAGCATATCCTCTAAGGTCTGGATAGTCCTCTCAGTCTGACCATCTGTCTGCGGGTGATAAGCGGTACTAAGAAGTACTTTGGTCCCCAATGCTTCATTCAGAGCTTTCCAAAATCGAGAAGTGAACTTCGGGTCTCGATCCGACACTATACTGGTAGGAACCCCATGTAACCTTACTATGCTCTTCAAGTACACCTCAGCTAACTTGGATACTTTACTGCTAGAACGAACTGGAATAAAATGAGCTGATTTAGTTAACCGATCTACAACTACCCAAATGGAGTCGTTACCGGCTTGAGACTTTGGCAACGCCATTACAAAATCCATGGAAATGTCTTCCCATTTCCACACTGGCACATCTAGTGGCCGTAGCAGACCAGCAGGTTTCTGATGTTCTATCTTAACTCTTTGGCAAGTTAAGCACTTTGATACAAATTCAGCAATCTCTAACTTCATTCCTTGCCACCAATACATCTGTTTTAAATCTCTATACATCTTGGTGGATCCAGGGTGTACAGAAAATAGACTTCGGTGTGCTTCCTCTAGCACTTGCTTCTTAATATCTTCATTATCGGGCACACAGATTCTACCGTTGAAACAAATCACCCCATCACTATCTTCCGTAAAGTCTGGTAACAATTTCTGCGATTGTAGCTTCACATCATTTTCCTGTGCCAAGCGAATAGAATCCCTTAATGAGCTAGAGATCCTCATGTGGCTCAGCACTAACCGGTTTTTCCTTGATCTTGCATCCAAATTTAAGTCTCTAAAGGATTCCAACAATTTCATTTCATGCATCATAAACTCTGCTACGTGGATGGATTTCCTACTTAGTGCATCAGCTACAACATTAGCTTTTCCCGGATGATACTTCAATTCGAAGTCATAATCCTTCAGAAATTCCACCCACCTTCTCTGCCTGTTATTCAACTCTTTCTGATCAAACAAATATTTCAAACTTTTATGATCACTGAAGACTTCGAAACGAGACCCATACAGGTAATGTCTCCAAATCTTCAGTGCGTACACAATAGCTGCTAACTCCAAATCATGAGTCGGATAGTTCTCTTCATGAGTCTTCAACTGTCTAGAGGCATAGGCTACAACTTGTTGGTTCTGCATGAGGACACATCCCAAACCCTTCCCAGAAGCATCGCTGAAAATTTGAAATTCCAAAGACGGATCTGGAAGAATTAGGATTGGAGCAGAAGTCAACCTAACCTTCAATTCTTGAAAACATTCCTCACAATCGGCATTCCATAAAAACGGTTGGGCCTTGCGAGTCAACCGAGTAAGTGGAAGAACCAATTGTGAAAAACCTTGGATAAACCTCCTGTAGTAACCAGCTAGACCCAAGAAACTTCTTATTTCTGTAACAGATGTTGGTCGTTCCCAGTTCAACACCGCTTCTACTTTACTGGGATCCACAGCAACTCCCGATTGGGAAATCACGTGTCCCAAAAACTTCACTTCCGGCATCCAGAAGTCACACTTCGACGGCTTGGCATACAATTTCTTTTCTCGGAGTACGTTCAGAACAATGCGGAGATGTTGAACATGGTCCTCAATGGTCTTAGAGTACACCAAGATATCATCAATAAAAACTACCACAAACTGATCAAGGTACGTGTGAAACACTCGGTTCATGTAATCCATGAATACCGCTGGAGCATTAGTCAAACCGAAGGGCATCACTACGAACTCGTAATGTCCATACCTCGTACGGAAAGCTGTCTTCGGAATATCTAAGGCCCGTACCTTTATTTGATGATAGCCCGATCTTAGATCAATTTTTGAAAATACCACGGCACCCCGAAGTTGGTCGAGCAAATCGTCTATCCTTGGCAATGGATACTTATTCTTAATCGTCACTTTGTTGAGTTGTCGATAATCTATGCACAATCTCATGCTACCATCTTTCTTTTTGACTAGCAACACCGGAGCACCCCATGGAGAAGCACTCGGTCGGATAAACCTTTTCGATATTAATTCCTCAAGTTGAGACTTCAGTTCCTTTAACTCTAAAGGAGACATTCTATAAGGAGCAATAGAGATTGATCCTGTACCAGGAATCAATTCTATTGAGAATTCTACCTCTCGGTCAGGAGGTAAGGATGAAACTTCTTCTGGAAAGACATCTAGAAATTCATTTACCACTTGCACAGATGACAAATCTAAACCCGTTTCAGTAGATGCAGACAACATAATAAGAATAGCTTCCGCACCTTGGAATAATGACTGGCTTGCTTCGGTGTAAGAGATCGTCGCTTCAAAATCTGCCTGTGTCAATCCTACGGATTCGGAGGCGAAGCTAATAGTTCGATCGGCACAGTTGATTGTTACATGATTTTCAGCCATCCAATTCATACCCAGAACAATATCCATGCTTCTCATAGGCAAGCAAATAAATTTTACAACAAACTGTCTGTCGCCTATGACAAGTAGGCAATTTTCACATAATGATTGGGTCTGGACACGACCCTTGGCAGCAGTTAAAATAGTTATCGGTTCGGATAGCTCAGACAATGCTAATCCCAACCGATCCACACATGCTTGCGAGATAAAACAGTGAGTTGCACCAGAATCATATAAAATATTGACTGAATTATTAAAAAGAGATCCCGTACCCCTTAGAAGATTATCCGTAGGTGTGATGGTTCGAGCATCCAATGTATTGATTCGCCCCTGCTTAGGAGCATTTGGTGCTCCTTGAAAGCTCCTCCTTGATGGGCACTTATCTGCGTAATGGCCCTCTTCATTACAATGATAGCACCGTTTGGATCTTTGCCAACAATCACCTGAATGAAATTTTCCACAAGTGACACATCTGTGGAGTTTTGATGGTTCATGGGATTGCACCTGCTTCCCTTTGAGTGGCCTGGATGGAGTAGAAGATTCAGCAACCTTTTTCTTACCCTTCCAATAGTCTTTCTTTTCAGCATACATTTTCCTCAGATCCTCCTCAGCAACATATGCTTGTTGCACTAAGGCAGGATAATTAACCAAGGTGTAAGAACTGAGTCCTTGGCTCACATCAGCTCGGAGACCTTCTTTGAACATTTGCATTTTCCACATATCATTTGGGGCATACCTTCCCAACTCATAGAACTGAGACAGTCTTTCAAATTTCGCAGCATACTCCCCAACCGACATATCACCTTGCTTCAGATTTACAAACTCTGCTTGTTTACTCAGCTTCTTCACCGAAGGGAAATATTGCTTCAGAAATAATTCCTTGAAGTTGTCCCAAGTTAGGGGAGTTTCTTGGAGTTCCATCATATGCCTTGCATTACACCACCAGGTGTGGGCATCTTCATCGAGCACATTTGCCGCAAATATTACCTTCTCTTCTTCCCCGCATTGCAAGGTTTGAAAAATTTTCTCCATTGAATCAATCCAATAGTAGGCGGTCATTGGATCTGATCCTCCCTTGAAAGTTGGGGGCTTCATCTTTTGAAATTGAAAATATGCCCGGTTAGGATCTTCCTGATGGGGTTGAACATTGGGCTGCTGCAGAGCCATTTGATCATGTTGCATTTGCAACATATCCTGCATCATCTTTTGCTGATTCTCGATGATATTCTGCATCCATTCAAAGTTTGGATCAACAGGAGGAGGAACGCCTCTACCTCGTCTGGCCATGATTCTGCGAAATATGCACAAAGTATTAAGTTGATCAAGCTCAATGTCTAATAGCATACTAAGAAAATCACGACTGGAGAAAGTAAAGACCCTAACAACTAAGTCCGACT
Source organism: Astragalus membranaceus (assembly GCA_039519185.1). Lineage (NCBI taxonomy): Eukaryota > Viridiplantae > Streptophyta > Magnoliopsida > Fabales > Fabaceae > Astragalus > Astragalus membranaceus. The sequence goes on along the minus strand of CM076854.1, from coordinate 35,711,138 downwards.
AGGTCGAACCGCTCTGATACCAACTGTAAAACCCTGGTATAATTAACTTGTAAAAATACCAAAGCGTACCAAAATATAAACATCAGAGATAATAATTTCCTGTTTAGACACTGAATACCAACATAAAAATTTTGCTGAAATACAACATGACCATCTTATACACAAATAAGATTATACGGTACACAGACCATAACTGTCAGCAACTGGTAATCAGAGTCATACAAGAAAGCGGAAAAGGATAAACAAAACACTAATGCCATAGTGTTGTAATACATCGGCAACAGAAGGAAATTAAACTTGAACATAAAGCTAAGTCATTAATCTCCTCCCGGGGCCACCTACTCGTGCCTCTGAGGTTTCTTCTGTCCCTGTTTATCTGTAAAACAACAACAATTAAACAGTGAGATACAATCTCAGTGAGTTCTACCGGAACCCCTACTAACACTCTCGGTCCGTTTAAAACATTTTTAAGGTTTGACACAGCACCGGCTACAATCCACTTGCTAATCCCGGCGAATCATACAATAAGGCTTCGATCTAATAGGACACCGACTGCAAACCACTTGCTAATCCCGATGAACTAACATCCTAGGCCTTTCTACGTACCATCGACTGCAAACCACTTGCTAATCCCGATGAACGCAGCACAAACTTTTGACACAACACCGACTGCAAACCACTTGCTAATCCCGGCGAACCCCATAACCAATAGTGTTTCCTAATGGCCCAGAGCCTAGGGTAAGGGTTCATGACTTCCCCGCCTAGTATGTCAACATGGGTCGTCACCCAAACTCGATATAATATATATATCTACAATCATATGAACATTTAGTTCATTAAATTATAGCTCACCCCGTAGGACTCATAGTCCGTTTGTTACCAATAAAACATATCCGCACACGCATACTATTATTCGGTTTTTCGAAACGATTTAGACATCAAAAACGTTTTATAAAACCCTTTGTAACACACCCGAAATCATGGCATTATAAGCCTATTATCATTATATAAGGGTTAGGAAAGGATTAGGAAAGGATTGGAATCAAAACGGAATTATTTTGGACAACTTGAAAATTTTGGACAGAACTGGGCGCACGGGTCGTGCCCCTGGACGCACGGGTCGTGCGCCCCCTGTTTGACATTTTTGCACACTGAACCCGAACCAGGCGCACGGGTCGTGCGCCCTGGACGCACGGGTCGTGTGCATTTGACAGCATTGCCAAAAATACCCTGTTTCATGAAATTTTGCTTTCCGATTGATCCGAAACTTTCCCCGATCGATTCCTAACTCAAAAACAGATAATACCAGACAATATACCAGTCCAATCAACATCAAACAATCAAGCAATTCAATCAAAAACTCAACGATTACGAATTTCGTTAAAACGCAATATATTTCAAAATAACGTTTTCAACTCAAAATCTTTCGAAAACAAATCACACAATTCATTTCAAAACGGAATAAACCTAAACGTGAGTAAAACTCACCCTTGAAGCGAGAGTCGTTGCCGAGTCGAAATCACCGATATGACAAAATCACCGAATCGAACCCGATCAACATCGAACCGCTCCTAACTTCGTTCCGAGCTTCCAATCGCGTTCAATCCGCTCCTAGCTTCGTTCCTAAGCACGATTCAATCATCAATTTGATCACACAACTCACGATTTCGCCAAATCACCTCCAAAAACCTCCCCAAATTCGTAGGCCATAAAATAGGGGAAAAATTGAGGGGAAGCTTACCAAGTTATAGGGTTTTGTAGAGGGAAGTAAGGGGATGATGGTGATGAAATTTGAGAGGGTGGGCTTCACACTTCTTCTTCCTTTCTCTTCTTCTTTCCTCTTCTTCTTTCTCTTTTCTTTCTTCTCTTTTCTTCTCCTTTTCCTCTTCTGCGCGTATCTCCTCTTTCTTTCTTCTCTTTCATTCTTTTATTTTCTTTAATCACACACACACAACACATATTTAATTATTAAATAGGTGGTAGCGTGGTCCAATTACCGTATTGATCTTTATCCCTTATTTCGATTCCAAAACTTCGTTGATCCGTATTATCCAGTTAACGACTTAATGTTATCCAGTAAATAATTTTAGTACTTACTAAATTTACCAGTCAGGTACTAAATTACTCCCATTGGGTTAACATCCAAACAATTCGCCTAATTATTTTGAGGATGTTACAGAAAGCGCACTCCCACACATTATAACCAAATTTCATAATAGGATTATTTATGAGTAAAAGACTATCTAGGAGTATCAAAACAACATAACAGGAAGGAGAAAAAAGGAATAGAAGTCAGCACATACCATCAGCATCGCGAGGAGGCCTGGAACCACCGGTAATCGTCCCCTGTGCTTGAGATGGAGGAAATGTCTGAAGATTTGAATCTACAAAGTAAACCAATCTTATCATCAGATCAACAATTGTAAAGTTAGAATGAACGGATTTAATCGAAATTCACACGAGCTAAATAACGAACGAAAATCGCGATTTCCAGCTGTGAACGGAAGCTGGTCTATTCAACTGAATCGAATTGTGGAATTGGAAGAACGGTTGATATGAGAAATTGAGAATGCAAGTAATGTTATGAAGAGTTGTAGGTACCATACCGGTGAACTTGACGGTGACGGGTGGTGGATCTGTAACGGCCTGCAAGAGAGGAAAGTGAAAAGTGGAAGAGAAAGAGAAAAAGGGAATGGAATGGAATGGAAGAAACGGAATTGAAGTCTCTTACAGGTACAGATCCTTGAAGCTACTGGTTATCAATCGTTGTATACTTTCCCGACATCATCTTTCCTTCTTCTTCTTCTCTTCTGCTCCAACAGATCCACAGATCTCTCTCTCTCTCTCTCTTGAATTTGTAATAATGAGCCATAATTTTGGATCCAAAAAAATTAGCATGTTGTTTATTACATATCGAAATCAATAAATAATATGTGTGTTGACTTCCGTTTTTTTTCCAAACAATGGGAGCCGCAATTTAATTAAATGAGAGCCTTCCAGATTGTGTTTATTGATATAGCGGTGGTGCACGCTGTGGCGACGGTGGTTCTCCGCGCAGCAAGAGTGAGAGACACAACGGAGGTGGCGAACAGTGGTGGAAGAGATGAGGGAGGTGCCAACGGTGGTGGAGGAGATGAGGGAGCGAACGGTGGTGGAACGTCGTAGAGATGAGGGAGCGACGGTGGTGGAACGCGTGGAAGAGAGGGAGAGAGCGAACGGAATGAGAGTACTGAGAGGGAGCGTATGTGAAAGCCAAATTTTTAGTTTCTATAACGGGTGGTGTTTTGACCCGTTATGGAAGCCTTAATTTTTTTCACTTTCTATAACGGTTATCCATGGAACCGATATGAAAGATGGTTTTTGCATTTTCTATATCGGTTCCTGGTGAAACCGATATAAAAATTGTAATTTTAATTACAAAACTGCCACCGCGTCACTTTTAACATCAGACCGTTTTTAACCGATATAAATAACAGTTATAAAAAGCATTTTTCCACTAGTGAAACTACTTTTAAATTTTAAAAAATGAATTCCACTACGGGGACGGGGTTGGGGCGGGGATCCCTGAACCCGTTGGGTACGGGGATGGGGATCAATTCATCATCCCCACTGGATTTGGGACGGGGAACGGGGATGGGGATGAGGAATGTTAAACCCGTCCCTGCCCCGCCCCATTGCCATGCCTAAACAAGAGTGTTTGTGTGTGTGTGTGTGTGTGTGTGTGTGTGTGTCTGTCTGTCTGTCTGTGGAAACAAATTTCCATGTTGAATAATGTAGTTTTTTTGTTAAATTGAAAATTACAAAACTAAAAAAAAAACAAATTGGGCCAGCACATCAGCCCACTGGTACTACAAGAAAATCACTGGTTTGCGACGGCATTTTCCGTCGCAAATAGACCGATTTTCGTCGCAAAATAGCATTTCTGACGGATTTTGCGACGGACAAAAATCGGTCGCAAAAACGCTCGTCGCAAATCGTTTGCCACGGAAGTTTCCGTCGCAAATACCTCCGTTGCAATATCGTCGCATATCCGTTGCTAAATTTCGTGGCAAAGTCGTCGCAAACCCTGACACCTTTTTGTCGCAAATCCGTCGCAAAAAATTTTGGCAAATCCGTAGCAAATTATTTGAAATTTTTTAAATAACAGTCAAAATTTCCGTCGCAAATTGTTAAAATTTCCGTGGCAAATTCAGTAACTACCAAAAAAATTTCCGTCGCAAATTCCGTCGCTACACAAAAAATAATTAATTCTAGGAAAATTAGCCATTTACATTGTCATTCCTATTTGCAATACTTACCTGCCAATTCAATTCAGACTCCAATCCACCAATTCAAACATACATAAACTACACTAATGTCAAACATACCAAATCTCAAAATATATCAAAACATACCACTAGTTTATGTCAAACATACATAAACTACACTAATGTCCAGTAAACTCAAAAACTTCTGACGAAGCATCTTCAAGTCCAACTCTGAACAATATACCTAACAAATCAAAAACGATAATGATTACTAATTAATCCATAAAACTAAGATATTTTGCACATTAATTAAAACATAGGTTACCTAGATGTCGTCAATAACCCTCCCCATAAACGTGGTCTCTATGATCTCCACTGTCTCCATCATCTGCATCTTCATTCTCATCCTGTTGGGCGGGCTGGTCCTGCTCGGGCGGCTGCCAATCAGGTGGAGGTACTGGAATCCCAGAATGGTTAAATACGCATTCAAGTAGTTGTTGCTGTCACGCAACCTGCTCCTGCTGTCGTGCAAACTACTCTACAAATTGTTGTGACATTTCTTGGATGATCCTACGGGCCTCAGGAGACAGGCCCGCGCTTGCCGAAGCTCCAGAGTCTACCATATTTTCAAATATGCCTCCTGTCCCATACACACGACTCTTATTGGGCCCTCCAGCAGCCTTCTCCCACAACAATCGCTTCAGCTTAGCATACTCAACGGGGTCTACTGGTATATCTGGCTGAGAGAACACCCGCTGAAACTCCTCCTATCAAATGCACAAGTTATAATCATACTCAAAATAAATGAGACATTTTATCAGGCACATTCATAATAACAGACAGAAATGTCTTTAACATTGAAATGACTCTATCTATTTCCAATACAATAGACCTGCAAATTCAATACAAACACACCAATTATAACCAAACACACCAACTATAAGTTCAATAAACTAAGTGAGACCAACTGTAACTGATTTAACAACTTCCAAACACAGCAATTCAATTCACATAAACTAACTTATATTTCCAATTCACATAACCAACTATAAGTTCAATAAACTAAGTGAGACCAATTATAACCAATTCAACAACTTCCAAACACACCAATTCAATTCACATAAACTAACTTATATTTCCAATTCACATAACCAACTATAAGTTCAATAAACTAAGTGAGACCAATTATAACCAATTCAACAACTTCCAAACACACCAATTTAATTCAATTCATATAAACTAACTTATATATATGACAAAATTTCTTTATACCTGAGTCATGCGAGCGCGGTCCTCTACAAACTCGCTTGTGCCCTTCCTAATGTGAGTGTGGCGATGAAGCTCATCTACATGTGGATTCCTCCCCATCTTCTTGGCCTATAATTAATAACTTAAGTTTGTAAATGGTAAATTATTATATTGACATAAGGAAATAATAAGTTTTAGAATATACCAATCTCTCTGAATGCTGCAACATAGAGATAGAACCTCTAGTGTGCAAGCTTCTACCTTTTTCTGATTCCCTGTTCTTCTTATTCTTCTCACACTTAGCTTTGAATTTTGGATCATTCCAGGTGTGATTTCTTTGGTGATTATAGACTAGATCCCCCATCCAAAGAGGCCGGGTCCCTCCCCATGCGGACACATTTGAGCATATCAGGGAATCGGAGAGTAGCTTTCGTATGAAAAAGATCCCGAACGGCAGCCTCCTGAGACTTACGCCATGCAACTTTCTTCTGCATTGTGAAAACATTTACAAAACAAATGTTACATCAAATCAAATAACTTAACAAATTCTAAAAAAATGACAAACATTGTAATGTGTTAAAATGTACACTTACTCAAAAATCGTTAAAAAAATGGTTTCGCTCATCCTCATTAAGCTCTAACCAACTAGACCCTGGGTAGTGGTATAACTCGCGAATAGTCAGTAACGTAGCATTTGCGGCTGGCCTTGAAGGAAGAAACCTGCGAAGTTAAAACAATTGAAACAATTAAAACACATTATATATATGACAAAACAATCAATCAAACAAAATTATAAAAAATTTTACATGCCCTCCATTCTCAACACGGATAACAACTCGCCCGTCGCGTAACATAATCTCATCCTCATCATCACCTCCCTCAACATCAGGTATCGCATCATCACCCCCCTCAACATTATGCATCTGATCGTCATCCGGTATCACATCATCTCCAGGTGAAAGTGGCTCTGTCGGTGATGGCAAAGGGGTCGGAGTAGGCACAGCATCTGGTGAAGGGGTAGGAGTAGGTATCGCACGAAAGCCTGGTACCGGAATCATGTGATATGGAGGACTTTGTGATGGTGGAGGAGTCACTCGTGCAGATGAAGTACTACCATGTACATCTCAGGGAGATGGAGTAGGTGAAGGAGTAACTCGCAGCGACGAACTAGATCCAATATGGAAGGACCTAACTCCAAAGGTCTGCTGTAAGGACCTAACTCCAGAGGTCTGATGTAAGGACCTAACTCCAGAGGTCTACTGTGGCGTATCTAAGGACCTAACTCCAGAGGTCTGTTGCGTCTGTGTCGGAGGACTCTGCAATGATCTCACTCTACCTGCATGTGTTGGGCGTGTCTGTGTAGGGGTAGATGTCGTAGGCATCTCTGAATAGTTGCCTATGTCCTGGACGCATATCACCCTCCTTTTCTTACGAGGAGGGACAACTTTAGACTTCCCCTTACGATCATGGGGCGGTCTAGGTGGCGATGAATCACCTCCACCTGATGTCATGCTGCAGAGGAAATTAAACATAAACACAAACACAAACAATTTAAAAACATAAACTTTACTTCTAAAAAAATTCATGAAACAATTCACACCCAATTCAAGCACAAACATCAATTACAAAGCGGTTCAAGTTGTTTGGATACATCCATTCACACACAATTCAAACACAAACATGAATTAAAAGTGGTTCAAGTTGTTTGGATACATCAATTCACACAATTCAAACACAAACACATTATATATATATCTTCTGGCCATTCATCATCTTCATATTCTTCATCGTCTTCATCTTCTACATCAACTGGAACCTCATGTGAGTCATCTCCTTCCAAGTTGTTTAGAGCCACTTCTTCACCATTGCTTTCCAAATCACATAAGTTAGAAATCAGTTCAACTTCATTAACTTCATTTACAGGTGACATATCATCTGTCTGATAGGCAACATCTTCCACTGGCTCATCAGTTTCAATACGACTCCTTGGCTTTGTCTTGATTGCAACACACCAACCTCGCTTGTCTCTTTGAGTTGATGGATAAGGAACATAGTACACTTGTCTCACATTCTCTGCCATTATAAACGGATCAAACGTTGGATATCTTTTGTCCATTCGTATGTCCACTCTATTATACTTTGGATCCATTTTGGTGCCTATAGATGACGGATCAAACCAGTCACAATAAAACAACACTACAGTTTTAGCGTCGTCTAATGCACTAAACTCTAGTTCATAAATGTGTTGGATTACACTGTAATAATCATCTTCACCTCCTTCATTAACCCTTTTTACATAAACTCTGTTGTTAATTGTTGCTTTGTTTTTTGTCCATGAGTGGGTATGAAACTTGTAGCCATTCACGAAAAATGTGTGATACTCTTTCACTTTTGTAGAAGGACCATCAGATAAGTTTCTCAAGTGTTGATTGATTGGAGTTGGTTCCTCAGATGTATTACTCAACGATTTGAGAGCTAAAAGCTTCGCACAAATCGATAACTTTGAGTATGATGACCCTTCAAACAATGGTTTGTTTGCATCTAACAACAGATTATAAAATCTTTGTGCTTGCTCATTCGGAAGCTCTTCCATGTTATCATCTTGCTCCTCCTCGAATGACACATTCACCCCAAGACCGTCACAAACCATATTCTGCATCAAGTTGATTTGTTCACCACATCCTATATCCGCGGAATTACTTGCAGCACCCCTGCAATTTTCGCCAACCAATGGGACGACATCAAACCCTTTCTCACTATTACTCGTCCAAATCCAATAATTAGGCCTAAACCCAACTCTCTTCAAGTGATCAATGACCTCCGTTGGATTCCTAATCTTTCCACATTCGCATTTGACGCACGGACATCGAATCCCCCCTTCAACTCTAAATTGTTCTTGTGTCATTGCAAAAAGAATAAACTCCCACATGCCATCTACAAAAGATTGTTTCAAACCCGCTCTTTTTGGAAACAACCTATCATACATCCAAAGGCGGTGTGAAGGAGGAAATTCCATTCTGCACATTTAAAATTCTCAATATATCAAAGAGAGAGAGAGAGAGAGAGAGAGAGAGAGAGAGAGAGAGAGAGAGAGTAATTGGTTTCTTCATTTATCAACTGATTTGACCATAGATTCCATATCAAATTTCTCCAAATTACAAATCAAACATGAAGGGTGTAAAACAGGAAAATCTAGAACAACAATACAAGTATTAGAAACTTGAAACTGTCTAGAATAGAAACCTGCAACATTTTAGCACTTGGAAAAACTTATAAAGTATGTTAACAGTTTACTATGAAAATTCTGTTATGCCAACCCATAAGTCAAATAGCTATATGTTCAAATAATAGAAATCAATGTATGTAAAAGTTTCTTCCTGCAAATTAAACATCCACACAAATCAAAACACAAAAAAGAATCCCCAAAATTCTTTCACCCAAAGCAAAACAATTATTTGCCAAGAAAATTATAGGCCACGGCTGCAAACACAATGGCTATGTAATGATAGCAACCCATTTTATATTGAGTACCAAGAATTCATAATTCAAAAATGGTTGATAGTTAGCACTCAATACATACACTACACACTGTCTAATCTTTAATCTAATCGTTATACATCTTTAATCAATCCATTTTCTTTAAGCATGGATTGTGCTTTCCTATGGACTATGCTTTCCTATGGACTATGCTTTCCTTTGTCTAGGTTTAAGAATGGATTGTGAAAGTTTCCTTTAACAACCACTCACCCACATTAATCCTTGAGTTCAATTTATAGACGATGTCTGAACCTATAAATATACTTATATTTAGCTGATCAGTTCTAAAATAAGCATTGGAAGAAGTTTCATGCAAGGGTTAAAATATATACTAACACCAAACATTACATTAAAACTATTAAAATATCATTACATAACTTCAAGCATCCCAACTACGAGAGAGACAGCTCATGATAAGCAACAAACATAAGAAATAAAGCATAAAGGTGTTACCTAAAGCCATAAAACCGAAATCACAAAGAGAATGAACATACTCCAAATGATGACAGCCCACGTGATGCTACAGCATCACTCACAGCATCGCAAGTGCAGAATTTTCTACTTTAGTGATAAAAATGGAGAGAAAACTATGTCTAAGTGTTTCTCCATTAGAACCAACAAGAATGGAGCTGAATGGAGATTTTTTAATGGAGAAGAAGAGTTGAAATTTATCTCCAAAAACTTTCCAAAAAGGTGGATGTGACATAAAGCAAAAAGGTGTGACAAGCCACCTGTTGGACTATAGGATAACCTTAGAGGGGGGTGAATATGGTTATGTGCAAAACTTGAATTCTTTTCGGTTTTCAAAACTTTTACAATGCTTGTTTAAATCAGATGCGGAAACTAAGATTTAAACTATATGTATTAACTAAGCAGGCAGATATAGCATAGTGCAATATTACTCTAATGCTTCTATTATCGATATTCACAATAACCAGATATTTATAAGCAGCGCAATGATATCAATAATATACTAGTATAAGCGATAAAGAAAGTAACGAGAGAGGGATAGAGATACAACAGGATTTTTACGAGGTTCGGGATAAAAGCCCTACGTCCTCGGCCTCCGGCTTTGCAACCTTTGGATTTGCTGACAACCACTATATGATGTAGAATGTTTTACAAACAAGCAACTTCAAATAGCAAACCCCAATTTCCCCAAATTGAGAACTCGAGCTCCCCGCTAAGGATTTCACTACCGCTTCAATCTCCCTGATTGAACGACCCAAGAATGCTTCCCAGGATTTAACAATAACCGCTTCAATCTTCCCGATTGAACGACCCAAGATCACCTCCCAGGATTTCAAACCAACTCAATCTCCCAGATTGAGAGACCCAAGAACACGTCCCAGGATTTCAAACCAACTCAATCTCCCAGATTGAGAGACCCAAGAACACGTCCCAGGGTTTTAAAGCCACCACGAATACAGATTAATACAATTGAGAACCTATGAACCAATCACTCCGGCAGAATAACAATATAGTAGAGAGAGAGATGATTGGTTTTGAAATGAAGAACTTTAACAAAAGATTTGACAATGAAAGCTCTTTTTCTCTTTTCTAGTGATTTGAAAATGTATGAGATAGTGAAGAGTAGTGGTGTGTTTTTCATTTGAGATCCAACGTCCCTATTTATAGAAAATGTAAAAAATTGACCGTTGGACTAAAAACACAAACACCATAATCGATTATGTGCTCTGTGGTGATAAATGACATAATCGATTCATTTCATAAAAAGGAAACAAGTGACAATCGATTATGTGCTTAAAACAAGGAAAGATATAATCGAATCCTTTCTTAAAAAAATGAAACATTTCACAATCGATTCTTTGCTAAATGAAAGGAGTGTGAAATCGATTATATGCTCTGAAACATTCAGGCACATAATCGATCCCTTGCCTGAATAACTAAGGCATGTAATCGATTGTTTCAAAAAAGGAAAGTAAGGAAAGTAAGAAATCGATTCTTTGCTTAAAACAAGGAGTGTGAAATCGATTATGTGCTCTGAAACAATCAGGCACATAATCGATTCTGAGCCTTAAACACATAGGTATGTAATCGATTGTTTTCAAAACAGGAAACTAAGGAAAGTAAGGAATCGATTCTTTGGTTAATACATTGAGTGAGTAATCGATTATGTGCTCTGAAACAATCAGGCACATAATCGATTTTGAGCCTGATTACACATAGGCTCATAATCGATTCTTTCAAATAAGGAAAGTAAGGAATCGATTGTATACTCCAATGTGTTTGCATATAATCGATTTTTTAGCTTGAAAAACATTTTCCTTTTATGTGCCTTTCTCATGCAAGCATGCATATGAATAAAATATTTTCCAAAGGCTTTTAACACAACAATTTTATTTTTAAAAACATTTTTAAAAACATCATCTCTCTTCTACTAAATGTCATAAAGCTGAAGGGATAGGATCTTACATTTGAGTCCTATCAAAAGCAGATAAACAATTAGGTCTTCAACTTCATTGTTGCTTCTTCTGCAAGCCATTGCACTTTAGTCCCTGCTCTTTGACTTAATCCCTGTTCTTTGATTTTGTCCCTGTACTTTCATTCAACTACAACCATTAGTAGACAAGATGTAATTTGTTATCATACAAAACAAAGAGCGTTTGTCCTTGGTTCAACACCACCAACTTTTCATCTCACTTGAAAATGGACAAGTGTCCCTATAAAGCAACTTGGTTAGTGGCTTAAATAACTAAGTTGTCCACTTGATTTTCACTGATTGGACATAAAGCAAAAGCTTATTTTTAGTGCTTCAACGTTTTCTCTCTCCTCTGCTGCAGAACACAATGCTATAGCATCCGATGCTGCAGCATACTAAACAAACATGTAAAAACACAAGATGGGGCACCAAAGTGCCAAATGATCACTTAATCAGTTCCTAACCCTCTTTTACATCAAACAACATATATTTACTTAATTAAACAACAATATTACTTAAGAACTCGCATTGATTTAAGTCTAGAAAACATAAATAACTCTTATAAATAAGGGTTATCACACCCCCAAACTTAAACCATTGATTGTCCTCAAGTAATGACGTTTGACAAAGAACAAACAACACAAAAACAAATAAACAAATGCATAGATTAGCTGCACAAACAAGACAACAACAATATCTCTCTTTTTAAAAAAAAATTATTACGTTTAGAACTCACATTTATTTAAGTCTAGAAAGCATAAATAACTTTTATAGATAAGAGTTATCACACCCCCAAACTTAAACAATTGTTTGTCCTCAAGTAATGACACTTTACAAAGACAAACAAACTAATTTAAAACATAACAATAACAGCATAGAAAGACAATGCCAGTTGCATCCCTAAATCAAACAGTTTTTCAAAATTTCTCTCATTCGGTTAAACTTTCAGATTCACACTCAACACACACACACACACACACACACACACACACACACACACACACACCATTGCTTTTCGCAACATCCAGAATTATTACTGCTCATTTGTGCGTGTCTGACTACTAGACTTAGTTCAGTTCTTAGCTAGTTTCAAAATTTCACCTAACCTTAGAGAGAGTAGTTTTCTTTTGATCATGCAAAAGATTTTTCAAAAAGAAGAGTAGGTTAACAACTTCATCATAAGACTTGGGGGCTTTAAAGCATGACAGAGGGCTTGATTAAGCAATTCAGATCACTAGCCAGTGCACTTTTATTTGCTACTATCCTTTCTTTTCTCTCTTTTTCTTTCAAAGTTGACCACCTTTTGACTGAAACTATAATGTGTCACCCACAGAACAACCTCCCTACTTGGCAGTCAACCCTGCTGCAATGCCCCTTTTTCTGATTTATTTTCTTTTTTTCTCTTTCTTTTTCTAGGCATTTACAGCATTAGCCACTCTTTTCTTTCTTTTCTGTCTATTTTTTTTTGTAAGCCTATTGCTTAGTGAACTGACATTTTTACATTCTTCATACTTAGCCTCAATATAACCGATGCAACCCCCAAACTTAGTTTCATATACTACTCTAAGTTTTTAGTAAAAATTTGGCAATGATCTTGGTTCACTAACACTAACTTCAGCATTAGATCATTCCTAGTTAACTAAGTTCCTATCTAAGCCTAGAGTTTGAGTGTAGAAGCAACAATAAGACTAATCATTATTCAAGCAGGGCTACTCCACACTTAACACATAATCATCATTAAACTTAGCCCAAAAAGAAACAAATTCTATTACTAAGAGACAAGGAATTGCAATAGATCATGCTTTTCTATTAAACAAACACACATGACATTAACATTTGTCATACATAAGGTCCTCCCCCCAACTTAAGACCTAGCAGTGTTTCCACTTCTCATGCAATTCTAATGGGAGAGGCTTTTTGGACTCTACAATACTGAAATTAAAAACATTTAACAGAACTGAATTTTTAAATCATACACAAGTGTTGGATGTTATTACAGATGCTACAGCATCCAACAGGTTTATTGAAATATTGAAATATTGAAATAAAAGACAACACGCACAAAAACACAACAACTAACCACAACACAACACCACAGAACATTAACACACACAATAGGAAAGGGTTACTGATTGATGAACAACATAATCCTTTTCTAGCTCAGTTTCAATTGTTGCAGTAGTGGATGTTGCAGCTTCAGTGCTATGCATCTCAAGTTCTGGTTTTTGAATTTTCTACCGTGCTGTCTCAGCTACAAATGCTGCAATGGATGTCGTAGCATCAATTGCTACCACATCACAGTTAATGCTCACTTCACCAATGCTCTTGAATAGTCCTACAACATCAAAAATAGCAACAAAAATAACAAAGATTAGATTAAAAACCCTGGGCTGCCTCCCAGTAGTGCTTGGTTTAAGAGTCCACAGTCAGACTAAGTCTTGTGGTAGGTATCTCCCTAGGTGTATCCTTCTGGTGCTGGAGCATCAACCTTTTTCAAAACAACTTCTTGCGTTGAATCTTTGGCCACTAGAGAATCTAGTGTAGGAGGAAGGATCCAATCATCTGTTCTGGTTGTAACAGAATCAGGTTTCTCCACAGCAGAATTATGCACCCTTGGCCTCTTTTTGGCCACCATTTTTGTTCTTAAAGCTTTCCTTGGTGTTGCTGCAGATGTTGCAGCACTGCTTTTTGACACTGATGTTGTAGTACTGCTTGCTGATACTAAAGTTGTTGCACCACCTGTGACAACATCCACTCTCTACATTTCTGTTTCCAATAGCCTTACTGGTTGCTTTGTGGAAGGTTGTGTTTTGGGTGGATTTTTCTTTTGTGAGGGCTGAGATGGTTTTTGTTTTGGTGGGGGGATGCTTGGTTAGGTTTTGTGGGTTTTGTTTTGG
>CM076854.1:35668976-35696266 GCA_039519185.1 Astragalus membranaceus | reverse complement strand
TTAATTGAGATCTTGTATTTCGAATTTTGTAGAATTTTTAATTGGAGTGATTACTATTTTGATCATATATATTTGATTTCTTTAACTTTGTGGCTGCTGCTATCTCATTTTTAGGTTTACCTATCCAAATACAAACCTTAATTTGGGTTATTTTGTCCCTACCTGATATTATCCCTACCTATCCCTAACTCTTTTGTCACTTTGGTTTGGGGGTTATAACAAACCTTAATTTGGGTTATTTTGTCGACCCTAAGAAAGGATCATATGTCCCAAATATAAATTTTCAATAATGTTGTTATTACTAAAATTTAATATCGCATATTTGATAATGAAGTTTAATAGATATATTAAGTTTTTTTTTATAAAAGTAACATTGTTTTGTTTACAACTTTGCTAAAAATACATTGAGACTTTAAATTTTTTATAAAATATAAGTGTAATTTGCATTTCTATTGCTACAACAATTAAATTAAAGCGGCGATGCTACTGCTATAAGTGAATGTCTTAGATAGTTAATTTTTTGCATAAAATTACTTATTTTGAATTTTAACGACTTATTAAATTATCACAATTCACAAGTATATTTTTTTGGTTTTCAGACCATTGCTGGCTATCCACGTAGTAGTGTACCAATGCTTTCAACGACAGACTAGCCTCCGCTCGTGCTTTCAGCGGGTCCATAAATGTACTAATCAAATATTAAACATACGTGTATGTATATTAGGGATGGATCGAGTAACCTAAACAAATGTGGGACAGGATTAAGTTCAACCCAAAAAAAGTGATTAAGACGAGTTTGCGGGTTGGGATAAGTCCTAGACACTCTTAAGCTCCAGAGTCAACGGAGAGAGACTTTGTTCTGTTTTTTCCATTACTTAGTTAGTCAATAGAAATGCTTATTACTTGAGATGGAATGGAGTGGGGTGGGAGTCGGTATTATCCTCTCACATCCATTCTCATTTATTGCTCTACTTCCACTACAAAAAAAATCAGTATGAGCGAGGGAAATTGCCTCGCTAAAGTCAGTAAATCCCTCGCTAAAAGACATTTGCGACCGAAATAGCGACGATCTAATTCCGCCGCTAAAAGACTCATTGCCAAACATTAGCAACGAAAATTGGAATCCGTCGCTAATGTTTAGTGAGGGTATATTCTGTCTCTATCTTTGAATGACACTTGTCCTAACTTTTAGTGAGACATGTCCTAATTAGCGAGGGAATATTCTCTCGCTATTGGCCACTAATTTAAATATTTTATTTTTAAAAAAACCTGCTTTGTTTTATTTCTAATATTTTTTTTTTGGTAAACCCGGGTATCCACCGCACGGACAGCAGTGACTAATCCTTCGCTCATTGTAGGTGCCTCGAGGGACAGAACAGCTGGCCCAGAGTTCTAACGCTGCTTCGTACCCAAGGCGGGGATCGAACCCCCGACCCTTGGTTAAGGGAGGTTCAGCCCCAACCGCTGAACCCCACGCTCTAGGTTGTTTTATTTCTAAGATATTAATAAATACAAAAATTTAAAATATTGGCGACCAGCTTTGCTAAACACAAATAAAGTGAGCACGTGTTTTTATTCTTCAACCTCTATTTCGTTTCTATTATTTCTTGACAACATAAAGTTGCTGAAATAACGAGAACAGAAATAAATTGTTTTACGGTGTAAGTAAGCTACACAGATCGATCCTTCGACTCTAGCTTTATTCTTCACCGATCGTTTATAATCACCCATTAATCTAAATATATGGAGAAAGGGGAGTTGATTAAACAAATAGAACTTTACGAGACAACGTCGAACAACACTATAGAACTTTACGAGAACGGATCTCGTGCAGTGAAAATTTGTAGAGCCATGAGCATATGACTCAAATTATATTATATTCGTTCTAGTTTAAATTTTAGAAATGTATCTTTTTAAATTTTTAATTGAGATCTTGTATTTCGAATTTTGTGGAATTTTAATTGGAGTGATTACTATTTTAGTCATACTTTGTATTCTTTAATTTTGTGGCTGCTGCTATCTCATTTTTAGGTTAACCGAAAAAATATTCAAATAAAAAGCTCTCATTCCCTGCATAACGTGCCTCGCTACCTCATATTAACCCTACCTATATCCCTAACTCCTTTGCCACTTTGGTTTGGGGGTTATCACAAACCTTAATTTGGGTTATTTTGTCGACCCTTAGACCGGACAATATGTCCCAAAATATATATAATAAAATTTTTAAATAATGTTGTTATTACAAAAATTAAATATTGTAAATTTGATAATGAAGTTTAATATTTTTTTTATAAAAGTAACGTTTTTTTGTTTACAACTTTGCTAATAATGCATTGATACTTTAAATTTTCTATAAAATATAAGTCTAATTTGCATTTCTATTGCTACTACAATAAAATTAAAGTGACGATGTTGCGGCTATAAGTAAATGTCCCAGATAGTTAATTTTTAGCATCAAACTACTTGTTTTGAATTTTATCGTCTTATTAAATTATCACAAATCACAAGTGTTTTTTTTTAGTTTTTGGACCATTGCTGACTACCCACGGAATGTAACAACGCTTTCAACTAAAGACTAATCTCCGCTCGTGCTTAGGATAAAATTCCGCACTGGCTAACAATTTGTTTGTCCACTGCGTGAATCGAACTCGAGAGCAGCGGGTCGATAAATGTACTAATCAAATGTTGAACATATAAGTATGTGTCATACCCTAATTTTGTCCGTTAGATTAATGCGATTCGTTTTTCTAAAATAATAATAATAATCTTGTAGACATTTGATTTTAATCGGTTTCTTGTTTCATTTTCGAAAGATCCCAAAAACATGTTCCATGGTGCACACGTATTATTTTTAGTCGCGTACGCGCGTTAGTCTTAACGTTTTTGCATTGTTGCGTGCACATGTTATTTCTAACCACATACGCGTGTCATTCCTAATCGTGTGCGTGTCGTTACTCTCTTTGCGAACGCGTGTTCACTTCTCGTCGTATACGAGTGCTCATTTTAGTTCTCGTTATTTTATTTTTATAGGTATTAGTTTAATAAGAAAATGTAATTAAAAATAAGATTTGAATAATTGCTTTTTTATTATTACTATAATCAGTTTTTTTACAAATAAAGAAGTCAACTTTAGTACATACATGTAGACAAAAAATTAAATTACAAAGTAGTACAAAAAATTAATTAAAAAGCAAAAACTAAATAAAAAGCAAGGCAGCACAAGCTGCTGTCCTTGTTGAAAATCTCTTTGAGCATTATGCCAAAGCCCATTTCTTCACCCTCTTTATTGTCTTCCCATTCTTGGCACCAACAATGCTGGCCTTGCAAACAGCAGTACCACCACCTCTGCTCCACTACTCTACCTACTCTGCAAAAGCATAACAACACAATGAGGGATCCTTTATAAAAACCAGCAACCTGTAACAGTAAAAGGGGGGATACAGAGACAAAAACAACACAAAAACAATTAGAAACACAGAATCAAAATAAAGGAAGGGGAGAATACACACACAGACCGAAAAACACAAAAAAGGACCGAAAGAAAAAAGGGATGAGAAGCCCAAAATTAAGAAATCAGAAGGGAAGAAAGAGGAGGAGCTTGAAACTCCGGCCACCTCATGGTGGTCACCACCTTCGGCCCTCTCCCTCCCAGCACCACCTAGCACTGACCGTCGTCGCATCACCAAACCTCCTTCCCAAACGAACCAAACCACCCACAGAGCCACCACAACTCACGGCCAAACTTCCCCCCAAACGAACGACCACCGTGAGCCACCATAAAAGGGGTCCTCCCACACCATCACCGTACACCCCGTCACTGCCGTCGACCACAGCCACCTCCGAACGTCCACCACACTATTTCTCTCTCTTCCCAACCACTGTTTCTCTCTCTTCCGACCACTATCACTTTCGCACCACCCAAACCACCAACAACCACGGCCACCGCGAGCTCTTCCTCTCTCCATCGCATCCCCCTCCTCTGTTGCCATCGCGCACACCACCGTGACCCCTCTTGGCCGCTGTACGCCACCTATCGTAGCACGCCGGCGCCGCCACCACGCTTCTCCCTCCGGCGTGCTTTTCTCTCCGCCCAAAACCTCTCTCCACCGCGGTTCCAAGACCAAAACCTCCTCACCGTAGCCACAAACACCATCTCGCCCCTCTCCCTTCCACTATCGCCTCCCTTCGGACCACCGCGTCGCAGCTCCGCCGTCATCCCCTCGTGAACACTGTCATTTTTCTCTCACCGCAGGTCCACCACCATCGCTCCCTCTCCCTCCTTGCAAAACCTCACTTTCTCCCATCTCCGAAAATTCTTCTTTTTCTTCACGGGAATATGGTTGCGGCGCATAGTGTTGGAGGAAATAGGGATTAGGGTTCCATTTCTCTGACTTGTTGATTACATAGCTTTTTTTTTTATATTTATTTTATTTTGTTCTTTTAACACTTTAATTTTTAATATCAGAAAGCCAAATGCACCCCCCCCCCGTTTTTACAATGCAATATCCTTGAAAAGCCCACAATTTGTGTGCTAGTGAAACTGAAACTGGGTTCTGCTATGCGCACCCCCTTTTGTTTTCTAATACAACCCTCCGCAGCTAATTACACCCCTGCGTTTAGTCATACAGTACCCCCTGGATGAGCCCAACTCGCAGGTCAATTTTTGAATCCAAAAAGTGTAAACGAGGCTGCACTACTAGTCGCACCACTCTTTTAACAATACTACCTCTCACCACTAATTACACCTCCCTCACTTCTGTTTTACAACTTACTATGTTTTGCCTTTTTATTCAATCAAAAGCCATTTTCTCAAAAATAAAAAATACCAAAACCACAAATATTTTCCACCAAGAACTACGTGCGATTTGATTCCCTACCAGGAGATACGTAGGACCAGAGGGCGGCCGACCTCTGTCAATTGCACTAATAAAAAACCCTTTTTTTTCCCTTTAAATTCATTTCTCTCACTTTTCTCAAAAAGGACAAAAAATAACTAACTGTTTAGTGAGTTTTTTTTTTTATTATTATAAGGGTAAAAACATTATTTTTGAATTAATAAACGCTTACACATTTAGTTAAAAGGTAACCTTCCTTAGGAAGGATGTCGTAGGGTGCTAATACCTTCCCTACGCATAAACGACTTTGGTGGCGGCTTCATTTCAAGAACTTCGAAGAATCCCCTCTTCCGGATTTTTCGGTCGCTACAGCTGGCGACTTCACTGGGGACAATTAAGAGAGTCAAGCCAAATTAACTAAATGTGTAAGTATTTGTTAATTTTATTAATATTTTGTTTTTACCCTTATTCTTATATTATTTATTTATTAGCATTTCTTTATATTATTGAACCTTAGGGTAGACGACTTTTTTGTTATTATTGTTGTACATCTTGTCCAGTTTGGTTAGTTTAGGTATTTTTCTCTCATCACACACCTCACTTACACTTTTACACACACCTTTGAGTGGGGCCTTATACCCGGGTCTGCAAATAACCTAGGACGAGTGGAGATTATTAGCGACATTTATTCTGGATTTTATCTGTCTGACTCTCATGAAAGTCTCAACCAGAGTACGCTCTTTCATGGTATCCCACACCAGGTAGCTCGCTATCGTTGTGGATCATATCATGAAGGGGATTTTAGCTCTGGAGACCTTTGTGAGGAAGTGAATAGAGCCACCTGAGAGATTGATCACATAAGTGACCCTAGATCATGTTGAAAAACCCAATTTAGACATGACCCACCTAGGACGCAGGGGCACTATACTTACCCTCTCTATCAATCTGGTTAGTTTTTCTCCAAAATTAAAATCACTCAAAAAAAAAATTTATGCTTCCTTCATTTGCATGCATACGAGACGACATCATTCCTTTCATTCATCATACAAAAAATTATCATAAAATAAGATCATTTTTTTTATCATATGCATCACATTGCCATTTCCCTACCGTACCCTTCATCATATATTCATAATTCATAAATATCGAAAAAATCATCAAATAGTGTAGGCATCTTGTCATTCGCAACATCATTATTACAAATTGCATGAGACATTCAATAACATTTCGCTCTCATTGTCATCATAGTCCAAATGCGCAATTTCTCCATACATGCATCATTTTATCCTAGTTGCATCATCTCTCATACTCATACATTGCATTGCTATTATAAAAATTTATTTTTAAATGCATCATCCTCATGCATCATAAAAAACAAGGACAAAAGTCATTCATTCCTATCCATCTCAAATGCATCAGTCCTTCAACATGCGTCAAAACAAAAATTATAAATTTCTTCATTATTGCATCATTCATCACCCAATAGCATTTTGTTAGCTTTTTATTTTAGTTGAAGCATAAAAAAAAGGGTAAACCATCACGCATTTCATTCATCTCCATTGTTGCTCATGTACAACAAACGCCCATGTGATCATGCATTATACTTTATTCAAAGAAAACACAAAAAAATCACCATTCATTCATACTAAAATCACTCTTCCATAAGCATTTCGTTGTTATTGCACTATCATGCGTTTTCATATACATCTCGTTCTCATGGTACTAACATGCATATCATCCTCAAAAAAAAAAATAAAGACGCTACATAGTTGTCCAACTTTCATCATCTTGCATACTCAAAAATATACTATATTCGTTACTCCTCTTCATGCATAGAAAAATAAAAAATGCATTAGTCATCTGACATGCAAAATAAAAGAAAAATAATAAAATGATGCCACTTTCTTGCATTATTCATCATCATATTGCATTGCGTCCGAAAAATCATTTCAGATAGTCAATCTTTTCAAGCGATCATTCATTCACATTCCTCGCATCTGCATCAGGCAACATTATTCGTTCATTCATACATTGCGTTCTTCTTTCTTTTTGCGAAAAAGAAAAGAATAAAAAACATGATCACAATTGAAAAAAATTGTGATCTCATTTAGCATGCATTTCCATCATCAAATAATATAGACATTTCATCATTTGCAACATCATGAAATGCATAGCATTCACGCACCTTTTCACTCATCCAGAAAACTGTTGTTTCATTAAATCATCCATACGCCATTTCATCCACACATCGTTTATATACCGTTTCAACATGCATCATTTCAAAAATTACGTCATCATTTTCGCATCATTCATAGATACGTATTTAGCATTTCATTCTGATACATGAAAGAGGCTCTGCATCGGTCACGTGCCGCGTTGTCTCCAAAAATCATTTAGAATAACTGACCTTTCCAAGTGATCATTCATGCATTCGCATCTGCATTTTCGTCATTTTTCACCATGTGTTCCTTCATGCATTAGGACACAAGGTGCGTTTAACTTGATTATTCTTGTTGTGTGAGCATAGTTAGTCTTTCAACTAGAAAATAAAAAAATTATCATGCATTCATAATAGAATACGGTCATCGTTTTCATTATCATGGTACCAACATGCATCTCATCATCTAGAAAATAACAAAATATCATATTTTTTATTTTACTTCATCTTGCATAAGCCACACGCCAAAAATGAGAAAATAATATCACCTTGATATTATAAAAAAAATTACATTCATTCATTATTTCATTCAAACGTGTTACTCTTCTTCATACATCATAAAAAAATAATGAAAAATAAAAGTTCTTTATTCCAAACCACCTCAAACGCATCAGTCATCCATGCATGAGTCATTTTCTAAATTAAAAAAAAAACACAAAAAGTCATTCATCATCCAAAACATATTTCAGTTAGCAATAAACAACGATTTGCATCATCTGTATGCTATACTGTCCCCAAAAAGTAAAAAGAAAAAAGAAAAAAATCGTTTAGAATAGCTGATCTTTCCAGGAGATCATTCCCTTCACGCATTTCCCGCATTTGCGTTTTCATCGTACATATTCATCACCACGTGCATCACATTTTTTCTAGAAAAGAGTAGAGAATAATTATGAACACGATTTCAAAAATTGTGAACATCTCATTTTTCATGTATTTCCATTTTAGGCGTCTGCATTTGCATCATGCATATACATTATCATGTGTTCATCCCTACAAAAAACATGAGCACATTTTTTTTAAAAAAAAGATTGATGAGAGATGAGGCGGAGTTGATTATTTATTCTTCGAAAAAGTTTAGCTTAGCTATAAACTCAAGGTGTTTTCAGACACTCAATTTTCAAAAAAGGAAGTTATTCACTGTTTGCAGCTCATTCATTTCTTCAGCAAAATGATGCATCTCATCAATCCCATGATAAATGATCCAAATGGTCCATTTTGTTAACTAATGTGTTATCAAAAATTTCTCCTATCATATCGTTGACTATGTTAACTCTCTGTGAAGCATTCTTATGGTGAACTTGTATGCAACGGGCATTTATTCTTGTCTGAGTCAGTTAATGTCCACATCTTTCCATTGTATCATCATCCCTTTATACGCCCGGTCCCACCCCGACCACCCAGTGCATATTCTCCACACAAGTACCTAGTTAGCCATTTGGTTTGTTCCCAATGATGAAATTTCATGAGCTAACACTTTAGGCCCCAAGCTGGGGCAAATTTGTGATCACTGGTTATCTGGTCAACATTGTATTCCCTTGGTGCAAGTCCTTTACAAAAAATAAAAGGCCTGTTAGGTTGAAAATTTGCGAGAGCAGCCTAAGCAAAAATTAGGGCAAATAAAAGAAATAAAGAGAAAAAAGAGCGGATATATAAAAATAAATAATTTGTCTTTGAATTAATTCTTGAGAAAAACAAGCAATCAGGATTTGAAATGAAGTTTGGTCGTCTTCCCGTATCCTAAAAAAAAAGGGGTTCTCTTCTACCCCTTTGAGCAAAAAATCAAAAATCTTTCAGTCACCCTAGACAAG
Source organism: Astragalus membranaceus (assembly GCA_039519185.1). NCBI lineage: Eukaryota > Viridiplantae > Streptophyta > Magnoliopsida > Fabales > Fabaceae > Astragalus > Astragalus membranaceus. The sequence goes on along the minus strand of CM076854.1, from coordinate 35,687,405 downwards.
GATCAATTCCACATCAAACATGGTGTGTCGCTTTTATCAGCTCACTCTACAAAAAAAAAGAGAAAGAAAAATCACAAAAAGTGAAATTCAAAAAAGAGGATTAAAAAAACCTCAAAAAGAAAAATCAAAAGCAGTAGATATCCTTGTCCGAATAAACCTACAAACACCTCCTTAGGCCGAATTATCATTTCTTTCACAAAACCCAAATCATTGGCCTCGAACACTTCTCTGAAGCTACTTATCATTTAAAAAGGTCAACGTATCAATAAACCATCAAGCACCTCTCTGAGCCCATTGGAGCCTATGCTCCACAAGCCCATAACCCTTGACCACATTACCCCATAACCGTTGACCACGTTATAAACCTTTCTTTCATAAACCTCTAAACACCGGCCACATTACAAAGACCATGCAGATCAATGACTGATTGCTTTCGTTTTCTCAAAGGTTTAATTTTAGGACAAGTAAGTTTATTTATTTGCAATATATTTGCTGAAAAAAATCAAAAAAAGAAAGTTAAAAAAAAAATCAAAGGGGCTTGCACTCCAATGTTCATTCAAATTGCACTGATATCAAGACAAGGTTTAGTGATCACTAAGCGAAATTTTCATCGTATCAAAAACTCAGGATTATCATAGTCTGTGGGAGTCACCTTCAAAAGGCCAAAAGTTTGGACTAGGACCATCAAGATCACAAAGTGGGGCATACCTTTCACCTTTCATGCTTCTTGAACTCGGGGAAAATGTCTGACATCCATCCCATTCATATACCACATCCAATCCATACACCAATTCCAAAAACCCATGACCCAAACTCAGTCACCTTTCATAACCCCACTAGAAGCAATCATTTGAAATACCATTCCAAAGTGGGGAAGTCCCGTCACCCTTCACTCCACCTAAAGTCGGGGAAATTCACCCTACATCCATCTCATCCCCTCGCCATATTCACATCCATAAGACCACACCGGGGCAATTTCTCAACCCACCATGCTGAATACAGCCTTTTGCGAACTCCAGTCATGGCAACCTTGATCTCGTCAAGATTGGGGCAACACCAAACGCCATGGGTTGAGACAGAATCTCTTGTTTTCCACCCTTCATTCCAAAGTCATGGTATTCCCAAATCATTATTTCATCTACACCCCTAGCTGTTGTCACCACTAGACAATGGCAAATTATTCACTCACCTTCACCGGTAGTCTAAATTGGGGCAGTCCCACATTTCTTGAGTTGGGGAGAACCTACCTTTTCATGACTTTGGCCAAAACCTGTCATTTATCCCTTCATCTGTCCATACCCTGGGTCTCTAGAACCCCGAGTTAACTGACTCATCCATCTATACTTGAATTACTATACGTCTTTGTCAAACGATGCTTCAAAGAGAGAAAACACAAGTTAATAATGTGAAGTTGGAAACTCACGTGGTTAACTTTGCGGACCTAAAATTCAGTCATCATGGGACACCATAACGAAAAGAACAATGTGAAGGAGCTTGCAAATGCAATCAAATACTGTTTATACATCAGTGTCTGGGAATAACAACCTTGAGATTGCCTAAGTTTGAGTTCAAATCAAATCCAATTTTTCCAATAAATGATGATTCCAGAATTTTCACCTCTCTGGTTCTCGCATCAAAAATCTCATTTCTCATCATTACAAAAAAGAAAAAAATCTTTTTGCATCATCAACCAAATCATAGCATAAATCATTCCACCATGCAATCATGCATCTACCATAGCACCTGCACCCAAGTAGCACATCTGCATTCGCATGTCATCTACCGTCGCATACACGGCTTATCAATTTCTGTTTTCGATCAACTTCAGCATCCATCATTCACGGGCTTTTGTATACCATTTACTTTTGCATTGCACATTCATCACATTGCACACATATAGCACTTCTTTGCTTCGATAGATGTGCCAAGTGCCGGTCTCATCGTTGCCAAAAAGCTTTCCACATCACCAATCATATCATTTCCTATGCATTCATGTGTTTCCTTTTATTCACCATAGCATTTACATCAAAGTTCACATTGCATCAAGAAAAGAAGCAAAATAAATAAGAAAAAGCAAAAATTAATCACTACAATCACAATCACATCTCATACACCGTGTGTCAACTTTCCCATTCCGTCAGTTACAACACCCATTGTCTGCCCCATTTCATTCATCATCAGGTACCAATCATTGCACATTCATCACATTCCATGCATAACATTTTTGCACCAATCATGTCATTTACCATGCGGTCATGGGCTTCCTTTTATTCACCATAGCATACAATCATTACAATCACATTCATATCTCATCTGCATCTGCATCCACATACAACCGTTTGTCGACTTTCTCATCCCATCAGGTTCAACACCCATTTCATTCATCATCCCCCAGATACCAATCATTGCACGTTCATCAAATCACGTGCATGACATTGTTTGCTTCGATAGACGCGTCGAGTACCGGTCTCATCGTTGCTCCCCAAAAAAAGAGAGTTTTTTTTTACATCATTAATCATATCTTTGTACCGTGCATGACATTCGCATCAAAGCATTATATTTGCATCACATTCACACTTCGCATTTCATACACTCATTATATACCAAGAAAAAAGAGAAAAGCAAAAAAAAAAAGAGGAAAAAATTGCTCATTCCATTACATTCATCTTTAATCAGCACAATCACATTCATATCTTATCTGCATTCACATACGTTGGTTGTCAACCTCCATGTTCCATCAACTTCAACTCACATCATCTGCCACGTTTCATTCATCATACCACCAGATATCGATCATTGCACATGCTTACACTGCATGCACGCATACATCATCCATTGCATCCTTAAATGCGGTCAAATATAGATATTTGCATCCGTCAAGATAAATTCAAATTATAATGTTAGCACTGAGCCTAGCATCAGCCTTTTAGACCCCCAGCGGTCCTTCAGAGCCCAAGCGCTCCTTCAGACCATCAATGGTCCTTCAATCCAGATCGCACGTCGCGTTATCGAGCAACCGACGGATCATCCGGCCCCAGGCCCTTCAGACTAGCTGTGTCCGCTTAAAAAACACAGTGCACGTCCTTCGAGGTGCGCAAATCAGGTCAACGACCTGACCTTGCCCCCATGGCCGCTCGAAAAAGGCCACCCCCCAAGCAGACCGTTTTACTAGTACCGTTGCTAGTTTGCGCTCCATCAGACCCATTGGTCCATCAGGCTTAGGCATGCCCTTCAGACCTCGTCGGTCCTTCAGTTTAACTCCAATCAATGCGCCAAGCATCGACTGCGAATTAGACCATCAGAGCCCAGTGCTCCTTCAGATCCCCGGTGATCCTTATTTACTTTTGTTCTAGGTCAACCCAATTTTTCAAGAATTTCTAAAAAAAAAAAATAATAAAAAAATAGTCTTGACAAAATTAGTGTCTTTTTATCTTTATTTCTATTTTACTTGAGAAATTTGGAAACTCTTCATACTTCCTAGTAAAATATAAATAAAGAGGGGCAACTGTCATACCCTAATTTTGTCCGTTAGATTAATGCGATTGTTTTTCTAAAATAATAATAATAATCTTGTAGACATTTGATTTTAATCGGTTTCTTGTTTCATTTTCGAAAGATCCCAAAAACATGTTCCATGGTGCACACGTATTATTTTTAGTCGCGTACGCGCGTTAGTCTTAACGTTTTTGCATTGTTGCGTGCACATGTTATTTCTAACCACATACGCGTGTCATTCCTAATCGTGTGCGTGTCGTTACTCTCTTTGCGCACGCGTGTTCACTTCTCGTCGTATACGAGTGCTCATTTTAGTTCTCGTTATTTTATTTTTATAGGTATTAGTTTAATAAGAAAATGTAATAAAAAATAAGATTTGAATAATTGCTTTTTTATTATTACTATAATCAGTTTTTTTACAAATAAAGAAGTCAACTTTAGTACATATATGTAGACAAAAAATTAAATTACAAAGTAGTACAAAAAATTAATTAAAAAGCAAAAACTAAATAAAAAGCAAGGCAGCACAAGCTGCTGTCCTTGCTGAAAATCTCTTTGAGCATTATGCCAAAGCCCATTTCTTCACCCTCTTTATTGTCTTCCCATTCTTGGCACCAACAATGCTGGCCTTGCAAACAGCAGTACCACCACCTCTGCTCCACTACTCTGCCTACTCTGCAAAAGCATAACAACACAATGAGGGATCCTCTATAAAAACCAGCAACCTGTAACAGTAAAAGGGGGGATACAGAGACAAAAACAACACAAAAACAATTAGAAACACAGAATCAAAATAAAGGAAGGGGAGAATACACACACAGACCGAAAAAAACAAAAAAGGACCGAAAGAAAAAAGGGATGAGAAGCCCAAAATTAAGAAATCAGAGGGGAAGAAAGAGGAGGAGCTTGAAACTCCGGCCACCTCATGGTGGTCACCACCTTCGGCCCTCTCCCTCCCAGCACCACCTCGCACTGACCGCCGTCGCATCACCAAACCTCCTTCCCAAACGAACCACACCACCCACAGAGCCACCACAACTCACGGCCAAACTTCCCCCCAAACGAACGACCACCATGAGCCACCATAAAAGGGGTCCTCCCACACCATCACCGTACACCCCGTCACTGCCGTCGACCACAGCCACCGCCGAACGTCCACCACACTATTTCTCTCTCTTCCAAACCACTGTTTCTCTCTCTTCCGACCACTATCACTTTCGCACCACCCAAACCACCAACAACCACGGCCACCGCGAGCTCTTCCTCTCTCCATCGCATCCCCCTCCTCTGTTGCCATCGCGCACACCACCGTGACCCCTCTTGGCCGCTGTACGCCACCTATCGTAGCACGCCGGCGCCGCCACCACGGTTCTCCCTCCGGCGTGCTTTTCTCTCCGCCCAAAACCTCTCTCCACCGCGGTTCCAAGACCAGAAACCTCCTCACCGTAGCCACAAACACCATCTCGCCCCTCTCCCTTCCACTATCGCCTCCCTTCGGACCACCGCGTCGCAGCTCCGCCGTCATCCCCTCGTGAACACTGTCGTTTTTCTCTCACCACAGGTCCACCACCATCGCTCCCTCTCCCTCCTTGCGAAACCTCACTTTCCCCCATCTCCAAAAATTCTTCTTTTTCTTCACGGGAATATGGTTGCGGCGCATAGTGTTGGAGGAAATAGGGATTAGGGTTCCATTTCTCTGACTTGTTGATTACATAGCTTTTTTTTTATATTTATTTTATTTTGTTCTTTTAACACTTTAATTTTTAATATCAGAAAGCCAAATGCACCCCCCCCCCCCCCGTTTTTACAATGCAATATCCTTGAAAAGCCCACAATTTGTGTGCTAGTGAAACTGAAACTGGGTTCTGCTATGCGCACCCCCTTTTGTTTTCTAATACAACCCTCCGCAGCTAATTACACCCCTGCGTTTAGTCATACAGTACCCCCTGGATGAGCCCAACTCGCAGGTCAATTTTTGAATCCAAAAAGTGTAAACGAGGCTGCACTACTAGTCGCACCACTCTTTTAACAATACTACCTCTCACCACTAATTACACCTCCCTCACTTCTGTTTTACAACTTACTATGTTTTGCCTTTTTATTCAATCAAAAGCCATTTTCTCAAAAATAAAAAATACCAAAACCACAAATATTTTCCACCAAGAACTACGTGCGATTTGATTCCCTACCAGGAGATACGTAGGACCAGAGGGCGGCCGACCTCTGTCAATTGCACTAATAAAAAACCCTTTTTTTTCCCTTTAAATTCATTTCTCTCACTTTTCTCAAAAAAGTACAAAAAATAACTAACTGTTTAGTGAGTTTTTTTATTTATTATTATTATAAGGGTAAAAACATTATTTTTGAATTAATAAACGCTTACACATTTAGTTAAAAGGTAACCTTCCTTAGGAAGGATGTCGTAGGGTGCTAATACTTTCCCTACGCATAAACGACTCCCGAGCCTAAACCTGGTCCGCAAAACCCCCTTATCCACTCAATAGGGATTTTCCAATGTTTGCCCTTCAACTAAACTTTGGTGGCGGCTTCATTTCAAGAACTTCGAAGAATCCCCTCTTCCGGATTTTTCGGTCGCTACAGTATGTATATTAGGGATGGATCGAGTAACCCAAACATATGTGGGACAAGATTGAGATCAACCCAAAATAATTGGTTAAGACGAGTTTGCGGGTAGGGATAAGTCCTAGACACTCTTAAGCTCCATAGTCAAGCCAGCGAGGGGGTAATAACCTGAAAAATTAGTAAATACTTTTTCTTTTTTTTTCGTTGCTCGGTTACTCAATAATGATGCTTATAACTTGAGATGGAATGGAGTGGGGTAGGAGTTGGTATTATCCTCTCGCATCCATTCTCATTTATGGCTCTACTTTGTATGATTAAATTGTCAGTTTATAATGAATAACATATAACAAATAAACACGAAGTGACTTAGGGTTATCATTACCATATTGAGTCTACATACACTTCTTGGTTGTTTGAAATGATGAAAATACCCTTAAACCAAAATCCAAATTTTCACAATCTATTACTCTTTTTCAACGTGCCTCTTCAAACACACATCCTTCCTGTTATTCTCCATGTCATGCTCGTTGGTCTTCGACTACACCCCCAAACTAGTTTTGCCCTTCTACACACTGTGAGCGTTTATTCTTTTGTTCGTTCAATTGTGATGCTCTTCATTCCACTATTCTTTTCATTCTGAGGTTGTTCGTGCTTTTCAATGTGGCTTCTCTCTTCGTAGCTCTTCAAGCCGTTCTCTTCACTTACTAGTCGCGTAGTGTTTCTCTTCACTCTTCATTTTGAGCCTTCGCTTCGAATCGTGCTTATCTCTTCCTTTTGATCGTGTTGAATATTCGGTCGCACATGTCAAACTTGGTTGCGCATGTGATAACTCTTATTTATAAGTGTTATTTATGCTTTCTTAGCTTAAATTGTTGTGAGTTCTAAAGTAATATTGTGTTTAATTAGTTAAAATATGTTGTTTAGTGTAAAAGAAGAATTAATTCTGGTGTTGAGTCATTTGGCACTTTGGTGCCCCATTTGTGCTTTTATGTGTGTTTTTTCATTACTGCAGCAATAGGTGCCACAAGAACGCATTTCTGCGATAGACGAGAGAGAAATGCTGGGGCACTGATTTCAGCGCCTGTTAGCTGTTAGAAATGGACAGACAAGTCCTGCTGCTGGTACCAAGCTATCATGCGCAGAATATTCCCTTTGTGTGGGCACACTGTACTCCTAGGCACATGTAATGACAAATGGCATCTCCAAAAGATATGTCTTAGCTCACTAAACCCTAGTACTATTTATGGCAGCTCATCTTCCTCATTTTGAAGGCTGGTTCAGAGGAGGAAAAGTATAGAAATAGCTTTTCCTCGATTTTTGTACCAAGCTACCTTTAAAATACCAAAGTCAAAATTCTGATGCTGGGAGTGATGCTGCAGCAATTACTTGAAGATTTTTGTGGATTTGGGAGCTGATTTGAACCTCCATGCTATTGTTCTTGGAGTCAATCTTCAGTATACCACTTCTTACTATATTTCTTCTTTGTATTTTCGTATTTATGGCTTTAAACATTATGTTTAAGTTGTATTTTTTGTGTTGTTTGCTCATCATGAGCTAAGTACTGTTAGTTGGGATGCTATGATCTACGTAATGAAGTCTTAGTGTGTTTAATGCATGTATTGTTAGCATTTTTATCATTTCCGTGATACTATTTCCAAACTTATTTTAGAACTAATCACCAAATATAAGTACCATTTATAGATTTAGACATGGTTTATAAATTGATCTCAAAGGATAATATGGATAGTGGTTATTAAAGGACACTTTAATAATCCTTGCTTAAAACCTAGGCATAGGAGGGAAAATTCCATAGGGTGAATACTGTGGGTGCGTAATAGCCAAGGGTGGACCTATTTAGAGCTTAGACATAATTGCTTGTAATGAAGCCCTGTAGAAAAGTGACTGAAAAGTACATACTATATGCTACAACACCCGGTGCTGCAGCATCAGATATAGCATTAATACATTTTGATGAGCTTGCATAGTGAAGGCATTCCCAACTTACTCTCATTCTGGATTTCTACTAATCCTTTATTTTAAATTTGGTTCTACAACTTGTTATTTTACTTTGTTTTGACTCACCAGTTTGCACCTGAACCATATAATATACTGACAGAGTTATTGAAAACTTATCTCATACCCCTCAGTAGATTGTCTGCAGTCGTAACTATCTAAACATCCAGAATGTTGACTCGTTCTTGCCTTAGAGCTGCTTGTAACTCCTTGGAACTTTTCCTTGCAGGACACTCTTTACCTTAGTGACCCTCTTCATTACAATAATCGCACCGATTAGATCTTTGCTTGCAATCACCGCTGTGAGGCTTTCCACAGTTAGAACATCTTCTGACCTTTGAAGAATCAAGGAATTGCACCTGCTTTTCCTTTGATGAAATTACCTTAGGACTTTCCATTCGGAGCTGATAATTCAACTACCCCCAAACCCAACGAATCCCAAAAATACCCCTCCACTAAAACCCCGCCTCCCACACTCTCCCTCTCTCACAAAATCACCCCCCTTTCTCTCTCTCTCTCTCTACTCTAGACCTCTTCGCTCTTCTCTCTCTCACCTCTCATCTCTCTCTCTCTCTTAAACTCAGACCTCTTCGCCTCTCACCCTCTCTCTCAACCCCTCTCCCACTCCCCTCCACTAAAGTAGCTCTTGTTATAACAAGATAACAATTTAATAAATAGCTCTCTAAAGTAGCTCTTGTTAACAAGATAACAATTTCACATTTCACAAGTAGCTCTCACATATTACATTTCAAAATAAGCATTAAGCATAAAAGTCCCTTCAAGGCTGGCAAATGTTGTTAGTTGATGATGAGGAGTGACCACCGGCATTTTGTTGTTGCTGCACCAATATAAACATAAGAATAATTTGTCATTTACGTAAAATATTAAAGAATTACAAGAAATCATGTAAAAGTGGAACAGGTACGGGCTCTGATGACTTTGTGAGTTCATCAAGTACTGATGCCATCATCTTCATGGTTTCATCTTTTATCTTTGATTCACTCCTCAACTCACCAATCTCATTTTTATGTTGTTGCACTTCATTCTTAAGTTGTTGCACTTCACCTCTATTAAGGAAATATAGAAATGTCAATACAACATGCATTTTTCCTTATGGTATCATTCAAAATGACATCAAAATAAAATGGACATGTCTAAAGCCTCTAAGTCTTGGTATAAAATTAGAGAGGAGAGACCATTATAATTTATACAAACAGCTACAATAACTTCTTATGCAGGACCAATACAAGCCAGCACTAATGAAGAGGAAGACATGGCTAATTGTTTGATCCTTTTAGCACAAGGACAATCAAGAGGGTTCCACCAAAAAAAAAGACAATCAAGAGAACAAGGACAATCAAGAGGGTTCCACAAAAAAAAGGACAATCAAGAGAATCCCCTCCCGAGGAATACACGAAGCACAACAGTAGTGACCACATGAATAGAAGCATCAGTCTCATAGCTACTGACTTTCTTAGCTAAATAAATTCAGCTCCAAAATCAGAACCTTCACTGAACTAATTTCCATCTCAAGTTGAAAACTTGAACTTGTTTTTACAAGTTGGCTTTCAAGTCCATTCCTTCTACATTTTTACTTGTTTTTACCAACCCCCGTTTTACCACCACCCGCACCGGTTTTCTCGTCCCTACCTCTCTCTCCCATTGGAGCACCTCCTCCATTGTTGGTGCTTCACTCTTCTTCTGGTTAGTGCTCTGTTTTTTTCTTTTATTGAGTTTGAAGCTATCTTGGCCACAAAATTTGACAGCAACCACTCCCTTCTTCAAGCTCGTTAAACCCCATGAAATTGAAGTTCCAAATCCTCTTTCTAACTTCAATCTTCAATTTGACAACTCCTTTACTCTATCACCTTGTTACCAATACTAAAACTCCTCATAAATAGGACATGCAAGACAATGTACGTGGCTTCAATAACATGAGTAGAAATGTGCATTTGGAGGGGTTTTATGAAGGAAATGTGTTCTGATTTTGGGTGGAGTTGAGAGAGGTGAAGGAAACACAAGTGTGTGATTTGAAGGTTGATGGAAGGAAGAAGATGAAAGGGTCATTGTCTCTCAAGCTCTCATTTCCTCACTCTCTCCCTTCTCTCCTTCGATCTCTCTCTCTCTCTCTCTCTCTCTCTCTCTCTCTCTCTCTCTCTCTCTCTCTCTCTCTCTCTCTCTCTCTCTCTCTCTCTCTCTCTCTACAACTTTCTAAAACTTGAATGTTAGTGAATAATGAGAGATAAAAAAATGGGATTTCTCACCACCTTTCAGCTGGTTTATAGTCATAGTGGGCTGGGCTAACAAGGAAATTGGGCTTATCCAATTCAGGTTACTTTCTGCACCTTCTTTTTTACTAATAATCCAATAACTCTACTATGCACCCATTCATGCAAATGCTCACTCAAATCTCATATCAAATCAAAACATATGAAATTCTCATACTAAATCTTAGGAGTACGAAGTGATAATCAAAATAATTAAAATTATTTTGGGGTATTACAATTAAGTTGCCATTCCCTAGTTAGAGATACTTGGCAACGCCGAAATTGTTCAGTGGTGAAACAAAAAACGAAACCGGGTTTTTTTGAAAGAAGTTATTTAAAATGATTTTTTTTTTAAAAAAAACCTTCCGGATTTATGCCTTGGACATAAATCCGAAATGAAAAAAATGTACTTCCAGATTATTGTCTTGGACATAAATACGAAAGGAAAAAAAAATTACATTCCGGATTTATGTTTTCACACATAAATCCGAAAATTTCCAAAAACCCATTCTGGATTTATCTTTTAACACATAAATCCGGAAAATAAAAAAAAATTCTGAATTAAATTTTTTATTTTAATTGAGGGTAAAATGGGAATAAATAAAATTGTAGAGGTATATGGGTCTATTTGCTATTTTTGGGGGGGGGGGGGGGTAGAAAAGTCAAAACCCTAAACCGTAAAATCATACGTATCATGTCTACAAAGATGAGAGCTATATCAAACTAAAAAAGAATTTGGGTTTGAAGGGTACTCTATATTAGGCCTAGACTTCTTACAACCCCCCCCCCCAACTTACCATATACCCCCAACCCAACGAATCCCAGAAATACCTCTCCACTAAAACCCTTCCTCCCACGCTCTCCCTCTCTCACAAAATCACCCCCCCTTTCTCACTCTCACTCTCACTCTCACTCTCTTAAACTCTAGCCGTCTTCGCCTTTCACCCTTTCTCTCAAACCCTCTCTCACTCTCACTCCCCTTCGCCCCTCTCTCACTCTCCTTCGCCCCTCCTTCTGTCTCACTAGTACGAACAAACAAGTATTCTCTCTCTCTCTCTCCTCCCTCTCTCTCTCTCTTTCTTTCTCTGCGTTATATTTCATTTTTTTCTTCTGGTTTTCTGCATGGTTCGGCACTATAATACCGTACAGGTTCTGTACTAGAATGTCAAACCCTAGTTTTATCGAATTGTTGAAAAACAATGTCCAACACTATAGTACCCAACCTTTATGGTACTATTGTGCCAAACCAGTGTTAGTGTTCCTTTTTCTCCTGTATTTTCCTTCTGTTAATCAAACCGGTTTTATTCCTTTGCATAAAATCTCCCAACAGTGGAATTTGTAACTGTTATCTAGAGAGTTTTTGTAAGTCAATTATTGAGTCTATTTATTACTATCCAATTAAATATAGACTATGTCGGTGTAAAGTAGTCAATTATTTATAATGTTTGCTATTTAATTGCTGAATCGTATCAATATTCCAAAACCTTTTTATCAGCAATTTGTCAACACATTGCCCTCAAAATGTTATACTAGAAAATGAGAGTGGCCATGTCTTCCCTGCTGTTGCTAAGAGATGCACCCGAAATATGAGATTTTTGGAAACTGATACACATGATATTTGCAATGTATATGGGGGTGTGACAGTGTTGAAGTGTCTATCACATATATTCTTGATGGCGTTTCAAATTTGTTAGGAAATTGCTTGATGAAACTGATGATCATAATGCTTCATCAGACTCAACAGATTCGGAGTATAGGTCATTCCTTGCAACTTATAAGCATGGATATCTAACCATTTGACTTTGTATGTTTTGGTGTATGCTTATTTTGTTCTTATATTAAGGTTATGGACCTTATGGTTATTTCGCTACTTTAGGTATGGCAATGACTAGGGATGGTGGTTCTCATGTGATGCCTCTTCCCACTCTTCCATTCGAGGTCTTATAGAAAATAGTATGTCGGCTTCTTGTGAAGCTCCTCAACAACTCCAGTGCGCCTGTAAGTATTGGAAATCCCTAATCTCTTGTACCCAATTCTCCAAGCACTGCCTCGACGTGTCAATTAAGCGCCATCACCTCATCACTCCTGGTCTCATGGATTACCCCTCTCCTTTGTGTTCACAACGACGACCCTTGCCCCCGCGGTGCAGCTTTAGCACCCTCTGAACAATCCTAAACCCTACCGTCGCCATTTTGGGACTTGTGATGGTATCATTTGTATTGCCATCGATAATAATTTCGCTCTTTTGTGGAACCCTTCTATTAGAAAATTCAACTGTCGGCCCAGCATCCCGACTTAACGCAGCCTTGCCTTTCATGGATTTAGAATTCCCAGCGCAGCCCATATCCTTATTAAGCCCATCCACATCAGACCCATTATCTTGACAAACCGAACTACTCACGTAAGAAAAAGATACGCTCCTCTTCGCTGCATCATCTCCATGCATATCCCTATTATCATGCACATCATTAATTCCCACACCATCTCCATGCATATCCCTATTATCATGCACAACATTAATTCCCACATCATCTCCGGATCCTTGCCTTTCATGGGATGGTTTTAGTTGTTACCTATTGGATAATTTACTATTCTTTATAATGGTTATATTTTGCTTAATCATTTTGACCGGGGTCATGATGTGTGTCTATAAGGGGCAATATATATACCCTTCACAATTCATAACATCTTTGTCGATTGAATTCAGCACTACTACTAATACAATGGGTTCTGCTTTGTCTAATAACTAGAATAAATAACCCGTGCCATGCACGGGTATAAATATGTCATTGAAAATTGTTGTTGAATAAATTATATTTTGTAAGATAGTAGCAAAATGCATGTATAGGTTTTTTTTTTTATAGGCAATGTTAGTGGGGGTGGGGGAAATGTTAGTTTCCGGGGGTTGAACCCGGGAAAATGCATGTATAGGTAAATAGTGGTATTTTTTGTGATTTGAAAATAATATTTAAACCATCAAAACTTCATGTTAATTTGATTTTTTTAAACAAATGATATCATATTATGGTGATTAGAATTCTTCATCTCATTCTCATGAATCTCTAAATAATAACGATATTGATGAGCATGTCATGACATGGCCATGTCGGTCATATATCTGGTCAAGGAATTGCACAATTTTTGAGTCGTCTACCTCCCAGTCTCTCGTCCTTTACTTGCTCCATTTGCACAACTTTTGCGAAACCTCAAGTCAAGACTGAGTAAGAAATTTGAAGTTTGCAGAGTAGTGCTTGTAACGGAGATTCCTAATATCAACCTTACATGTTTTTGAGTTCCTTCCCCTTTTGCATTTCTACTATCTATCATTTTCGACCCATCCTACTTACTTTTATATCAATTATTGCAGCAACACCCATAGACAATTATCAAATTAAAAAGCTCCCTCCCGGATGTACCTTGAATTTCAGCAAGATAACTCTTTGGAGTATTCTTTTCGAGGATACACGGTTAAAATCCAACAAATGCATTCTTTATTGAAGTTTTATTCAATTTCAAAATCTTACAACACAAGATCTCAAATTGATGAATTGTGAGCAATAAAGCTTGCAGGCTCTAAGAATATTGCATATACTTACTTGACATTAGTCCTACAAAAATCAAAAAGTTCGATAGCCATTTGGAAACTTCTGTTTATGATAAACATCATTAATTCCTCTCATTGTCATAGTAAACATCTAGGAAAGCCAGACAAACATGTGAGCAAAGTCAGCAAAAGACTAACAAATTTAATAACGAAAAATAAAACAGTAAGATTGGGTATGTAAATCATTCTTAAGCCAGACAAAAATTAGAACATTAAAACATGAATGAAGAATGATATACTCATTTATTCTTACCTAACCGGTGCAACAACTATTGTAGAAGAAAATAAAACAAAAGCTGCATGTAAATGGGAATTGAACCATTGTTTGTATATTTTTACTTACCAAACCAAATAATCAGTATGCTTTGACAAATATCTACAAAAAAATCAAATTATAACTATATGAAAGAAACAAATATATTTTCCAAACTAAAAGAGGGAAAATAAAAAAGGAAAAAAAAGCCTTACCTTTCTTCCATAAAAACCATTTAAATTGGGAGGAAAATCTCCATCTTATACCAAAAACTACAACAGACCAAAGGCAATATATTTTTTACAACAATACTCCAAATAAATGGGTGTAATCTAAAGTTGAAGGTAACTAAAATACAAATTTTGAAATCGTAGAACACACCTTAAAAATAAAAGAGAAAAGGAAAATATGATAGATAATATCAACAAAGAAAGAAGGATTAAAGTGAGAAAAAGCACACATGGAGAGAATTAGAACAATTCCCATTTCTCATGGCGAGATTAAGTTTATATGTTTTCATCTTATGCATGGGTTCACATGAAGGTGGAGATTGTGAAAGGCTTCACCCTCCATTTCAAGGCGCAAACCTTGATGTGTTAGTATTTTAGGTTGTCTTCCTCTCACAGCTCAGAACTATAATCCCTAAACTCATCAACACTCATCTTTGCGACACACCAAAAAAGGAATGGTAACAGGAGGAATACTAAGGAGAAGGATTATAGAATGAGACGGGTGGTATCAACTACGGAAATTGCCGCCACTTGCTTAGCCTTACATTTTTTAGTACCATTGTTCTCTCTCATTCAAAAAATCAAAAGGTCTTTTTTTTACGTCAAAAAAAGGTTTCTTTGGTTTTGTGGGCAAATTGAATATCACTCTATTGCATATGTAAGAAGGGCCAATAATATGTGATTAAAAAGATTCATTATTTACGTGGTCAAAAAATTACCACTTAAAAATATTATATTCAGCCCTTGTCCTTATTTATGTGGTCAAAAAATTACCACTTAGAAATACTCATTGAAATGACCAAAATTTATACAAGTAATTTCATTTCATTGTGGTGTGAAATCTTTGCCACTTGAAATTCGAAAATTGTAACTAATTTGACAGGTTAAGATAATGGTTAATTGTGAATCAGAATGTCAAAAATTATTTCCATATGTGTTAGATGGATTTCATTATTTGCATAATTTGAATATTTAAATTCAATTAATTATTTGATATGAAATTCTTTCCTAAAGCAAACGAATTAATTAGAAAATGCATGAGAAATGACATGTGTAATGTCATTTATTGAGATGCATTCTCAATTGTTTAATATATAGATATAGATTGTACTATATTTTGATACTGATTATATTTTTAATAATTTTTTTAACCGGTTATTTTTTTATTAAATTTGGGTTAAATTTTTTAAAAAAAATTCAATAGAAGAAAAGCGGTTGATATATTGATAATTGATAAATGGCAAATCTATAAAAGAAAACCGTGACATATCAATTTGTTTATATAACACCAAAAAAATTAAAATTACAAAAAAGTCATCAAAAGATAAAATGGAAAGGGAATAATTATTAATAAATTATGATTGGTAATCGTAACCCACAAGAAAAGTATGATTAGTAATTGATGGTTTTTTTATGGACAAATTGATATTAGATGAATGGTATATCAATTACCAGTCATTTAAATTAAATTTTGATTTATAATTTCAATCACAATTAATATTCGATTACAATTTTCCTTATTGGGTCATGATGTGTGCCTATAAGGGGCACTGCTAATACAATATAAGCTAAATAGCACTTTCAATCACAATTCTTAACATTCTTGTCGATTGAATTCAGCACTGCTAATACAATATAAGCTAAATAGCACTTTTGGTCCTTTATGTTTGCTCCAGATTTCACTTTGGTCCTTTATCTTTTTTTTGGTCCGTTTTGGTCCCTCATGTTTCATTTTTGTTTCATTTTGGTCCCTGACGTTAGTTTTGACTAACGGACGCCACGCTGGCAGTTAACTGCTGACGTGGCGTCCGTTATTCATTACTGACGTGGCAAAAAAATATTATTTAATTCTTACACATCAACAATTAAGTTTTTAAAATTAAAACTATTATTTACACATATAAATAAAACTATTATTAAAACAACATCAATCTGAAGCACAGATAAACAAACAATTAACAAAAACATAAAAATCAAACAATTAACAATTAAAACAATTAAAAGCAGTTCAGCAATTAACAAAAAACTAGAAACATAAAAATCAAACAGATTTGCGTTCCTCCATATCTTGTTCTTCGTTGTTCCAATCTGCGTTTACTTCCTTTACTTCGGGAGCTTCTTCGTTGTTTATTTCGTTTTTCCTCCAGATCTGCGTTTTTGTTTTTTCGTTTTTCCTCCAGATCTGCGTTTCTTCAAAGTTTACTTCGTTGTTCTTCAATCTGGGTTCTTTTTCCACCGTTTTTGTTTTAGGAAGAACGTGAATAAAGACGAAGATTGAAGGGAAAAAAGATATTTTAGATCTAGAAATGAAATTGATGAATGAGAGATTTTTTTTAAAGTTTCTGAAACGAAAACGAAAAAAAACAGTTTAGCAGTTAAAACTTGTGGGAAATCGCTTCGTGTGTTCTTCTGGAAATCGCTTCGTTGTTCTTCTTGAAATACAACTTAGAATTCAAACACAATTACACATAATTACTCAAGCAAACAAAGATACATCAAACTCAGAATTCCATATTTAAAAGAAACAGAGAGGGACCAAAGTGAATCAAAATAAAAACTGAGAGGGGCCAAAATGAAACCAAACAAAAACATAGAGGACCAAAATGAAACAAAGCGTGATTCAGTAGAAAACCCAGATCTGCAGCGTGACCCAGCAAAAAACCCAGAAAAAATGCAAGAATCGAAGAACAACAACAAAAAACCCAGATTTGATTAACGAAGAAGAACAACGAAGAACAACCCAGATTTGTTCTTGTTCCTCTTATCTGGTTCGTTCTTGTTCCTGGGTTTCGTTTTGCTGAGTTTCGTTCCTGGGTTTCGATTTGTTGGGTTTCGTTCCTGAGAAAGAAGATGAAATCGTTGCTGGGAAATCGTGGCTCAAAATCGTTTTTGATTTTACTGTTTTTGATTTTATTGCTGAGAAATCGTTTTTTAATCTGGGTTTGAGGGCTGGAAGAAATGAAATCTGGGTTTGATGATGATGATGAACAGTTATGTTTGGGTGCTTGATTTCGTTTTGATTTAAAGTTAATTTGTTATTTTGTTTATATGATGTGTAATTTAATTAAGAATTAAATAATATATTTTTGCCACGTCAATTAATGAATTTGAGGCGCCCACGTCAGCAGTTAACTGCCAGCGTGGCGTCCGTTAACTAAAACTAACGTCAGGGACCAAAATGAAACGAAAATGAAACATGAGGGACCAAAACGGACCAAAAAAAAGATAAAGAACCAAAATGAAATCTGGAGCAAAGATAAAGACTAAAAGTGCTATTTAGCCTACAATATAATACCTTTAAGTTTTTTATTTATTATTTTTTTACTCTCCAACTTTTGTAGAACATTTTTATTTTACAATTTGGTGTTTTCAATCTTTAAGTTTTTTATTCCTAGATTTTTTTATTTAATATTTTTTTTTATTTTGTAACTTTTGTAGAACAACATATTTGACAAATGAAAGTTTCAATTTTTAATTTTTTGTAGCTTTCTTTGATAAGGTTTTTATAATGTTTTGACAGGTTTTTAGGTTGTTTTTTCTAGTTATTTCGAAATTTTAAATGTTTTTATATTTTAGAATTTGGTGTTTTAAAAAGATCTCACGTTTGTAATATTTTGAAAATAACAAATGACTAAATTAAAAAAAAAATATGACAAATCATAAATTGGTTTTTTTCTCTATTTTTCATGATTTTTGCAGCAAGGTAGATGAAAAGAAAGCAACTGATGCATTAGATTGTCAACAATATTCTCATAAGGAGATCCTAGAAATCCTAGAAAAGGATGTCAATGAAAGGAATCAAGCAGCACAACCAAAACGAACATCTAGTGAATGTTTGGGATCAACAGCATACGAGACAACATGAACAACACTAAGAAAACGGATCTCGTGCAGGTGAAAATTTATAGAGCCATGAGCATATGACTCAAATTATATTATCTCTCGTTCTAGTTTAAATTTTAGTAATTTATCTCTTTTAAATTT
>CM076854.1:35459663-35668476 GCA_039519185.1 Astragalus membranaceus | reverse complement strand
GTACGACCAGTGGTTTTTAACGAAGTAATGTCAAAAATGATGATTTTGACGATGATACCCCTAGTGGCTAGTTAAATGACCGTTTTGCCCTTAGTGGCTATTATTATTTATAATGACGTGTAAATGACTGTCTTGCCCTTAGTGGCTATTATTATTTACAATGACGTGTAAATGACTGTTTTGCCCTTAGTGGCTATTATTAATTATAATGACGTGTATATGACGATGATGCCCTTGGTGGCTAGTAAATGACGTTTTTGCCCTCAGTGGCTATTGTTTGAGCTGATGATATTTATGTATAAGTGACGATGAAAACCCAGTGACGTTTGAGCCCCGAAAGGCTAAGCGATGTTAAGGTCTAAAGGGCCAAGTGACGTTGTGTGTTGATTGTGAATTTGACAGGTGCTGAGCTTCTTGTGAGCAAACCGGTAAGTGACGGGTCACAGAGTTGACTATGATTTGGGTATTTGTGTGTTTGTGAGTGGTGCATGTCATAGTGTCTCATGCCCATATGCATAAACCCAGTGACGTTTTTGAGGCCCATGTGGCTAAGTGACGATGAGGCCTTAAGGGCTAAGCGACGTTTGTGAAAAGGTACCTCATGCATATGCCCGCGAGTGGGTTGCATTTCACATGCCTACATGACATAGTGATGAATTATTGTGGTGATATGATCGATGATTGTGATGTGATTCATTTTGAGCTGTGAACTGACTTATTATTTATCATATGACTTATTATATGAATTGAATTGGACTCACCCTTCTGTTTGAATGTTACCCCCATGCGGTAACGTGCAGGTGATTGCGAGTGAAGGACTAGGTACCTTCACTAATTCGAGTCGAGTCGTCACGCTCTGATACGTAGCACTCAGGGGGTGGGGCGAACATATATCATGAATGTTTTTGGTTGTTAAGTTTTATTGACAGTTCTGTTTTATTTTATTATTCCGCTGCTTAGATGATTTTTATTGACGTTGAATATTATTGCGATGATAACTGTGGTTTTGAGATTCGCCTTTTTGTGATGTGCTACGTAATACCTGGATAATATGTTTTGAGCTGTTTATTTGAGAAGTGTGGTTTTTTTATTGAAGTATGTGTAACATCCTTTGCGATGAAAAGAAATTTTGAAAACTCTGATATTTTCCAATTAAATTAACGGGTAGAAAGGGGGTGTTACAGAATGAGTCCCAAACGAGCCCTCATGCACCTCCCTCATGATCCTTTCTGCTTCCTCCTTTGCCACACATCTAAGGAGTACTTTATCATGATTCCTCTTGTAGAGCACCTCGCCACTCAAGAAGAAATTCATTGACAACCTTCTAAGTGTTCTTTTATCATTTTCCGATGCCCCTGGAGGATACTCTCTATTCAGGATATACTGCTTGATGTCATGATACCAAGGCTTATCATCTTCTTTATCTTCAATTGCTGCGCAGGAGTAGTGGTAGTGTGCCGGCAAACGTCGATGCTGAATTATGATCTGGGTCAAGTTCTTATCACAGTTGATATTAAACATTGAAGCTAACGTAGCCAGTGCATCAACCAGCTGATTCTCTCTGCGCGGAAGATGTTGAAATGTGATTTCTTCGAAGGGCTCAACCAATTCTCGGATGTAATCCCTGTACAGTATCAACTCGGGATGTCTGGCTTCCCAGTCTCCGTTCACTTGATGGATAACTAAGGCTGAGTCTCCATACACATCTAATCTTTTAACTTTCCAGTCTAGAGCTGCCTGAACACCCAGAATACATGCCTCGTACTCTGCAATATTATTTGTGACATAGAAACTCAATCTAGTAATGAGTGGTATGAAGCGATTGTCCGGGGAAATCAACACTGCCCCGGCCCCGTGCCCATAACTGTTGGAAGCACCGTCGAACACTACTCTCCACCTTTCATTCTCTGGGGACTTTCCTTCTTCAAATAAAGCCATAATGTCCTCGTCTGGGAAATCACACTGCATCGACTGATAATCTTCAATAGGCTGATGTGCCAGGTATTCAGCCAACGCACTACCTTTGATGGCCTTTTGAGTGACATAAAGAAGATCATATTCTGACAACTGCATCTGCCATCTGGCAATTCTTCCTGTAAGCGCAGGCTTCTCGAAGATATACTTGATAGGGTCCATCTTCGACACCAGCCAAGTGGTGTGACTTAACATGTACTGCCTCAAGCGATGAGCAGCCCAAGCCAAGGCGCAACAAGTCTTTTCTAGTAGTGAATACCTCGTCTCACAGTCAGTGAACTTCTTGCTTAGATAATAAATTGCGTGCTCTTTCTTGCCAGTTTCGTCATGTTGTCCTAACACACAACCCATTGAATTTTCTAGCACGGTCAGATACAGGATCAAAGGTCTGCCATGCACCGGAGGCATTAAAATAGGCGGATTCTGCAGGTATTTCTTAATCTTCTCAAAAGCTTCTTGGCAGTCATCATTCCACTTAGTCTCTTGATTCTTGCACAGCAATTTGAAAATCGGCTCACATGTGGCAGTTAACTGAAAGATAAACCGGGAAATGTAGTTCAGTCTTCCGAGAAAACCCCGAACTTCCTTTTCTGTCTTAGGAGCGGGCATCTCGAGAATTGCACACACTTTGTCTGGGTCAACCTCTATCCCTCTTTGACTGACAATAAACCCTAATAGTTTTCCTGATCTCACCCCAAAGGTGCACTTAGCTGGATTTAATCTGAGCTTGAATTTTCTCAACCGTTCGAAGAGCTTTTACAAATTGACAATGTGTTCCTCATCAGTTTTAGACTTTGCGATCATATCGTCCACGTAAACCTCAATCTCCCTGTGCATCATGTCGTGGAACAGAGTGACCATTGCTCTTTGATAGGTTGCCCCAGCGTTCTTTAGTCCGAAAGGCATGACCTTGTAGCAGAAGGTTCCCCAAAGGGTTATGAAGGTAGTTTTCTCGATATCCTCTGGAGCCATCTTAATCTGATTGTAACCGGAATACCCGTCCATGAAGGAAAACATTGAATGCTGTGCTGTACTGTCCACCAGAACGTCGATGTGGGGTAGAGGGAATTCAAAACAAGCGTTTTTATTGATGAAGGTGTCATTGAAAATAAAAACATGCATGCCCCTAACAAACTATCCTGAGGCCTTGGGCAGAGCCAAAAGGATTGCATTATAATTCATTACTTTGGACTAAAAGTGACGGGCAAATCGACAGCTTCCCAATTCTTGAGTTTCTCTCCAGCAAGGCAACGACGGACTAGACTGGTACCGCCTTCTTCATCCTCTGGACCATTCTCAATAGCAGTGATCTGAGCTGGATCTAGCAACCCTGCGCTCTTGAAGCTCTGACTGATGTCACACATGGGGGTCCTCTTTGACCATGGATCCTGACCTCTCAGCTTGGCCAACCATTCACCTCTTCTCTCTTCCGCCCACTTCCTCTTTTCAGCCTCACTTGGGTAATATCCCAACCCGCAACGATCTTTGTTTTCTTTCAGCTGGATAGGAGCAAGAATTCCTTGTCCAACCTTTCCCAAGCCGCATCCCAGCTGGTATCCCTGATCCATCATGATCCTTGCAACCACCTCTTCGCTCTTCGACAATTTCAGCACAGGTGATGACGGCTCACCCCCTCCAAACACAGCATTGGCAATTTCGAGAGTCTGGAAGGAAGTCTCCAGGGATTCTTCGGCCGCTTCCACATAGCGAAAGGGGGAAGGCTCGTTGACTAACATTTCCTCCTCTCCAAATACTACCACAGTTTTATCATCGACTACAAACTTGACTCTCTGATGCAGAGAGGAAGGAATGGCTCCCGCCATATGAATCCATGGCCTTCCAAGCAAACAGCTGTACGATGAGGAGATGTCCATGATCTGAAAGTTAACATAGAACGTCTCAGGGCCTATCTGGATGGGGAACTCCATCTCTCCTAGTACCTCCTTCTTCGATCCATCAAACGCCCTCACCAATGTTGAGCTAGGCTTCATGAAAGAACAATCCACATCTAACTTGTTTACAGTGGACTTTGGCATCACATTTAGAGAAGACCCATTGTCGATCAGAACACGAGCTAACACGTAATCCCCACATTTAACAGAGATGTGTAGGGCTTGGTTGTGTTTCCTTCCCTCCGGGGGGAGTTCGTCATCAGCAAAAGTCAAATGGTTTGCAGCCACGATATTCCCAACTATTCCGTCAAACTGACCTACGGAAACGTCGTGAGCAACATGCGCCTCAGTCAGCACTTTCATTAAGGCAGCTCGATGTGCTTCTGAACTAAGTAACGACGACAGCATTGAAATCTTTGTTGGGGTCTGATTCATCTGCTCGACTACCTTATAGTCATTCTGGCTTACAATCTTTAGGAACTCACTAACTTCCTGTTCTGCCACCTTCTTTTTCTGAGCATTCTCTGCTTCTTTATTTTCCCTTTGCGAGCCCTGTCTTCAGCTTCTTTGGATGATTCACCTCGAACGAACTCAGGAGCATACATGCGGCCACTCCTTGTCATTCCACTTACTCCAGTTACATTGGTAACAACAGAGGTGCTTGGAGAACTCTCTACTGGAGGCAATGTACTGTATTTCCATGACACTGCTGTAGATATCTTGTCTTGCAGGCTAAGTTTTGATGATGAAGTGGTTAAGAGGTTTTGATGATGAAAAAGACAAAGCCAAAGTTGATGAGAGTGACCAAAGGCAAAAGGTGATGAAAGTGACAAAGCATCAAAGTCAATCCAAGACAATCAAGCTCAAGGATTGAAGATTCAAGTTTAAGGGTAGTCCTTAGGGTTGGGTGTGTCTTAGGAAAAAGTGTAAGCTCTTCCGAAGGTCAGCTCGTCTCTCAAAGTCTCACACACTCACACATGTTTTCAAAATGCATGCATGCACACGTAAACACAAGAAGCATTTTTGAAAAGCATAAAATCGATTTTCAGGTTAATACAAAAGCAAAAGAATCGATTCATACTAGTTTCACTAAGTATGCAAATCGATTCCTAAGTATTTCTAAAAAGGAAGAATCGACTCATACTATTTTATACTAAGCATAAAAATCGATTCTCAAGTGTCTTTAAAAGGAAAGACTCGATTCATATTATTTTTACCAAAGTGCATAATCGATTCACAAGTATTTTTCAAAAAGGAAAGAATCGATTCACACTATTTTTCACTTAGCAAAAGAATCGATTCCTACATGTCTCAGGCAAGCCAAGAATCGATTCATACAAATTACATTGAGTATAAGAATCGATTCCTAGCCTTCCTGGATCTCAAGAATCGATTGTTACTCTTTCTCAAATAAAGCAAAATCAATTCTCACTTAAAAGAAGTCATACATAAGAATCGATTCCTAGATCCAATGTTTTCAACAAAGAATCGATTCCTACATTATTTTCAACGTAAACTTGATTTTCTCATAGCCTATAAATAGAGGCCTCATAGCCTCCATTTCTTACCAACCCATTTCACGATCTATAACTTCTGAAAAACTCTTTATATTTTATTTGTGTTCTTCTCGCACCGCTGGTCCGTCAAGAGCTGATCTTTCGCTAAGAGTTAGTTGGGGTTGCATTCTTCAAGTTGTATTATCTGCCTACTCTAGAGGTATTTCTGTCTTTACGTTTGTTATTATTTAATTGTTGTGATTTGTACTAGGGAGTGGGGTATCTCTCTAGGGTAGCTGCATGTACTAGGAAGTGGGCTATCTTTCTAGGGCAGTTGATTGTAACAGGGGTGGGGTATCTCTTGTTATTGTTATATTAGATTTGAGGGCTCTCCATAGGTGGGGTATCCTAGGAGGAGAGTGCCTGAGTCTGTAAAGGTTTTCCAAGGCACCTGTAAGCCTTGTTGGTTTGGTTAGTGGAAAGTCTCACAAGGGTGTGAGGACTGGACATAGGTCACTAGGAGGTGACCGAGCCAGGATAAATCTCTGCGTGCTTTACTGCTTTCCTGCTTTACTGTTATACTGGTTTACTGCTTTATATTCTAATTCCTCCGCTTCAACTTAACCTGCGCGAAAATTGATCTAAGTCATTGAAAAGGGGAAAAACGCTTTCGAAAGATCTGAAAAGTTTTAAATCTCAATTCACCCCCCTCTTGAGACTGAAGCCACTTGGTAACAAGTGGTATCAGAGCTAGACTCTTGTATAAAGGGCCTAGCAGCTTCAAGAGAAATGGCTTCAGGTTGGTCTACGCAAGAGGGTGCATCTCTTTTCCGTCCTCCGGGATTCAACGGAGAAGACTATGCATATTGGAAAGAAAGAATGAGAATTTTTATTGAAGGGGTAGACTTAGATGTTTGGGATGCTGTGGAAAAAGGACCCTTCGTCCCCACACACATAGTAGATGGTATTCTTACAATAAAAAGTAGAAATGAATGGTTTGATGATGAGAAAAGAAAAGTGCAACTGAATTTACGTGCTAAAAATATTATTACTTCTGCTTTGAGTGCTGATGAATTTTTTCGAGTTTCAAACTGTAAAACTGCCCAAGAAATGTGGGTTAATCTTCAAGTTACTCATGAGGGTACAAGTGAAGTGAAAAGGGCAAGAACAAATACTCTTACCAGAGAGTACGAATTGTTTAGAATGAATACAGGTGAAACAATATCAGAGATGCAGAAAAGGTTCACCCACATAGTGAACAAATTGGGTTCATTAGGAAAATCATTTCCTCCCGAAGACTTGATCAACAAAGTGCTGAGATGCCTAAACAGAGAATGGCAACCAAAGGTGACTGCAATAACTGAGTCAAGAAACTTGACTACCATGACTCTCGCCACCCTGTTTGGGAAACTACTAGAGCACGAGTTAGAGCTCACTCGCCTAGCAGAGCATGAAGGAAAAGACAAGAAGAACAAAAACTTAGCTCTCAAAGCTTCCAGTTCAAGCTCATCCGACGATAGTGATGATTCGGAAGATGAAGATGAAGACGAGGAGAAAATGGAACTAATGGTTAGTAAATTCAAAAAGTTCATGAGAAGGGAAAGATCTCTCAAAACGAATTCTCCAACCAAAAGAGGCTCAAGCAAAGAAAACTTCTCAAGTCCTCCAACTTGCTACGAATGTGGTAAATCCGAACACCTGACGATGAAGTGCCCGAACTTAGAAAGAAAATTATCAAAGTTCAAGAAAAAGGGGTCCAAAGGAAACAATGGTAGAAAAGCCTACATAGCTTGGGAAGACAATGACATGAACTCATCAGATAATTCAGAAAATGAAAAAGGTCAAGTTGCTCTCATGGCCGACCACGACAGCGAAAGTGAAACTGAGGTATATTCTAACTCTGAATCTTTACAAGATGCCTATGATGAATTATATGAAGCTTTTACTGAATTACACGATAAATCTTCAAAATTAACTAAAGCTCTTAGCAAATCCAAGAAAGTTATCACTCATCTTGAAAATGATATTACTACTTTAACTAAAGAAAAGTCCGAGCTTAGAAAAGAAAATGATAGCCTTGCATGCTTTAAAGCAAATTATACTTGTGATAAATGTGTTGATTTTGAAAGGAAAATTCATGAATTTGAATGGACTGTTGGGAAATTGTCTAGTTTACAAAACATGCATCATAGATTTCCTAGAAACAAACCCATAGAAAAGCATGATCATTACAAACCAAAGTTTTCCACTAGACCTTATATTAAATGTTATTATTGTGGTAAACCTGGACATACTGCTTCCATTTGCAGAGCAAGAGGCAATCAAAATGTGAAAAAGGTATGGGTTCCTAAAGGGACCATGCCAAACACTAACCCACAAGGACCCAAAGAATTTTGGGTACCTAGAACCTTGTTTTAGATCATTGCAGGTATGCTTCAAGGTATGGGGGCATATTGATACCTTGACAGCAAAGACTCATAGCGCATTATCGGAGACGCAATAAAGTTCTTAACACTCACCCCCAGAAAAATCCGTCATGTGACTTGTGATAAATAGAGGAAGAATCACCGGTAAAGGTGAGATTGGTTAAAATTTTATTTACCTCTATTTTGAAAATGTGCTTAAGAATAGTTTATTAAGTTAAATATGTGACTACTGAAATAGAGCAATTCCTGAACCTCATTTCATGCATCTTTAAAGAACAATATTTATAAAGGCATGAAACAACAAAGTATTCTGGTTATCCCTCTAGGACTAAACATATAGAAATTATATATCACCTTCTTAGAGGTTATGGTTAGAAAGGCGATAGTGTGATTGAGTTAGTTGAATCATCAAAATCAGCTAGTTGATATTTTCACAAATCCATTGCAAAAGAAAACCTGGTTCTTCACTTATTCAAATGAGTTTTCAATTAAATGTTTTTCAAAGTGATTTTTTAAAGAAATGTGAATTTAAGTGAAATTATGACTTGTGAATTTCGGCAGTTAAAGTGCTACTTCTTCTTGAAATCTATTTTACAATCAACTGCTAGCACTGGCATTTTTCGAAAAATTCATGCTCACAATCGCTGTCTATCTAGAATAATCTTTCCAAAACTCTACCTCCCATATTCTGGCTTCCTTCACCAACTTGCAAACTAAGCATCATGAAATGTATAAAGCTTAAAACAACTACTTCACAGTGTTTGAGACTCATGATTTTACCTGTGTTTGATAAAATATTCTCTTCATGGTCTCAAAGATGTTTTTTCTTCAAGTTTTGATGATCACTTACAAATCAGCAATGGCTCTTTTACCTTGTCTAATAGCTGTGTCATTCGATTCGCAAACTTTATCATATATCGACCCTTTTGATCATGACAAAAAGGGGGAGAGAAATATAGGGTTGCATAAAGCATATAGAATGAGCATATAGATCCGTCATAGCATTGTCACTATGCATATAGTCAATAAAACAGGGGGAGCATCATGATAGGGGGAGTATCATATATATGCATTATCTGTTTGAACTAACCTCCCACCTTGAGATGAGTAAATGTTTTGTCATCATCAAAAAGGGGGAGAATGTAGATATCTTGTGTTGCAGGCTAAGTTTTGATGATGAAGTGGTTAAGAGGTTTTGATGATGAAAAAGACAAAGCCAAAGTTGATGAGAGTGACCAAAGGCAAAAGGTGATGAAAGTGACAAAGCATCAAAGTCAATCCAAGACAATCAAGCTCAAGGATTGAAGATTCAAGTTTAAGGGTAGTCCTTAAATATAAGGGTAGTCCTTAGGGTTGGGTGTGTCTTAGGAAAAAGTGTAAGCTCTTCCGAAGGTCAGCTCGTCTCTCAAAGTCTCACACACTCACACAAGTTTTCAAAATGCATGCATGCACACGTAAACACAAGAAGCATTTTTGAAAAGCATTAAATCGATTTTCTCTATTTTATTCTATACATAAAAATCGATTTTCAGGTTAATACAAAAGCTAAAGAATCGATTCCTACTAGTTTCACTAAGTATGCAAATCGATTCCTAAGTATTTCTAAAAAGGAAGAATCGACTCATACTATTTTATACTAAGCATAAAAATCGATTCTCAAGTGTCTTTAAAAGGAAAGAATCGATTCATATTATTTTTACCAAAGTGCATAATCGATTCACAAGTATTTTTCAAAAAGGAAAGAATCGATTCACACTATTTTTCACTTAGCAAAAGAATCGATTCCTACATGTCTCAGGCAAGCCAAGAATCGATTCATACAAATTACATTGAGTATAAGAATCGATTCCTAGCCTTCCTGGATCTCAAGAATCGATTGTTACTCTTTCTCAAGTAAAGCAAAATCAATTCTCACTTAAAAGAAGTCATACATAAGAATCGATTCCTAGATCCAATGTTTTCAACAAAGAATCGATTCCTACATTATTTTCAACGTAAACTTGATTTTCTCATAGCCTATAAATAGAGCCCTCATAGCCTCCATTTCTTACCAACCCATTTCACGATCTATAACTTCTGAAAAACTCTTTATATTTTATTTGTGTTCTTCTCGCACCGCTGGTCCGTCAAGAGCTGATCTTTTGCTAAGAGTTAGTTGGGGTTGCATTCTTCAAGTTGTATTATCTGCCTACTCTAGAGGTATTTCTGTCTTTACGTTTGTTATTATTTAATTGTTGTGATTTGTACTAGGGAGTGGGGTATCTCTCCAGGGTAGCTGCATGTACTAGGAAGTGAGGTATCTTTCTAGGGCAGTTGATTTTAACAGGGGTGGGGTATCTCTTGTTATTGTTATATTAGATTTGAGGGCTCTCCATAGGTGGGGTATCCTAGGAGGAGAGTGCCTGAGTCTGTAAAGGTTTTCCAAGGCACCTGTAAGCCTTGTTGGTTTGGTTAGTGGAAAATCTCACAAGGGTGTGAGGACTAGACGTAGCTCACTAGGAGGTGACCGAACCAGGATAAATCTCTGCGTGCTTTACTGCTTTCCTGCCTTATTGTTATACTGCTTTACTGCTTTATATTCTAATTCCCTCGCTTCTACTTAACCTGCGCGAAAATTGATCTAAGTCATTGAAAAGGGGAAAAACGTTTTCGAAAGATCTGAAAAGTTTTAAATCTCAATTCACCCCCCCTCTTGAGACTGAAGCCACTTGGTAACAACTGCACTGTCCTTCTCGTATGGGAATGGAGCAGGGATCTCAATAACCACTGGCTGAGGCTTGACTTGGGCTGGTTTTGGATTGTACAATATCTCAATTGGCTTCTTAGGCCCTTTACCATCACTGAAACGTAACATCAACAGGCTTTCTTCCTTTTCAACCACTTCCACTCGAACCGCATAACGATCCATTAAGTCTTGCAAAACGGACTTGAAAACTTCACAGGCACCTACACACAAAGGATCAGCACATACACAGCCTTTCTTGATGACCCCACAACGGCACAGCTCAGCATGTATATTTTTCAGGGGGGTCTGGATACACTCAACATCTTTTATCATCGTCTGCCCCACAGAATCTTCTATTGCGTTAGCGGATGGTGCCCCATGTCCCGGCAAGGGGTTTGTAGTTGTGCTTGGACTATTCTGCTTGAAAGAGAGCCAATTGGCATCAATCAAATCCTGGACCACATACTTGAAAGCTTTGCAGTCCTCTATAGTGTGACCGATCCCTCCATTGTGAAAACTACAGGTAGCATCAGCATTGTATCCCCTGGGAAAGGGAGGTTGAACAGGCTTCATGGGGCGAGTGTTAATCAGGTTCTTTGAGATAAGGTGGTTGAACAACTCAGTATAGGTTATTGGAATCGGATCAAAACTAGCACGCCTCTTCTCCTGGTAGTTCTGGGTTCTGTGACTAGAATCAGTTTGTTGTGGCTGAGCTGGAACAGAAAATGGCACTGTTTGGGGTGGAGAACTGAAAGACGGGCTTCTCCCCCCAGTAATAACATTGGTCTCCCCTTCTTTCTTCTTGGGGAAATTGGAAAAGGGCTTCTTTTGCCCACTAGAACTACCAAAACCACCAGCAATCTTCCCGCTGCGTAATCCATGCTCTAATCGTTCTCCAATGACAACCATATCCGAGAAACTGAATGAAACACTTCCCACCAACCTATCATAATACAGCCCTGGAAGAGTCTCCATAAACATGTACACCATCTCCTTTTCTGTAACACCCCGGTATTTCTAACATGTAGAGAGACCGAAGATGCACAGATGCGGAAGTTCAGAGGACACATTTCCTGTTTTCAGTATTGGACGTACAAACTTTTTCCGAAATCAAAACATAATCGGAATAACATTACTTCATAAAATAGAAGTTTATCGATTCCATACCGAATGGATTACAATATCTGAGTCCAAATACCAAACAGAAACATAAAACGGTTCATATAACTCATATTAAATACAAGTTTATACAACCAATAGGACAACAAAAGAACAAAGGATCAAATGACTAAGTCTTCAGCACCTCCAAGAGTATACCAATTACTCGTGCACAATAGTCTTCCTTTTTCCCTGCTTCTCTGAAAAACAACAAATATGGATAGGGTAAGATAACATTATCTCAGTGAGTCCTACCGTGCCCCCTCACTGACACTCGGTTCAAATTATTAAACCGTTACAACCAAAGTTGACATAACAATGTCTTATCTTATAATCGAATTGCCGACTGCACAACGACTGCTAATCCCGGCGAATTCGTGTTCTTAAACTTTGCATAAAGTCTTATTTATTAATCGAATTGCCGACTGCACAACGACTGCTAATCCCGGCAAATTCGTGTTTAACCTTAGCACAAACCGGCTGCACAACACCTGCTAATCCCGGTAACCCGTGAATTGACCACGCCAAAACACATTCAGGGCCTAGGGTGAGCGCTCATAACTTCCCTTCCTAGTATGCTACTTGTCGGGTCGTCACCCAACGCAATACGTATGACAATACGCATCAAGTTCTCGAGAGTTAGATAGTTTATATCTTTTCGATCACCAAATGGATCAAGTACATAAATAATCGGATAAACAATATCCATATCGATCTATAACCCGTTTTGAGGAAATTCATAATTTAGACCTCCGGCATTATAATCATATTTAACGTATTATTGGCTTATAACCCGTTTTGATGAATTTATAACATCCGGCATTATAATCATTTTCATTGGACATATATAAACATATATATATTTAGTCGGTCCATCAGTCGGTATACTCACGCGCGTACTAGGGTTTCGGTTTTTCAATCAAATAGACTTTCAAAGCTCTTTTTTCAAAACCATGAGTTGAACAAGTTCAAAGTAAGGTTTTCAGTAAGGCAATCCCTTTTTGAATGGTTGAGAAAGAAATTAGAAAAGGTTCGGGATCAGACGGAGCAACAAAACGAGAAAACGGAAGCCGGTAACAGAACCACACACACGACCCGTGCGTGGTGCACTACTCAGGACCCATCTACCAGAAGGAAACGCACGATCCGTGCCCAGGGGCGCACGACCCGTGCGTCCCGTTTTGTTTCCAATACTTCCAACCCGAAGCAGGCGCACGATCCGTGCCCAGGGGCGCACGGTCCGTGCGACCTGTGTCTGTTACCAGAATTTCGCACTTTTCTCATTTTCGCTCTCCGTTCTCATCCGATTCGATTTCTAGTTTCAATCACCTGAAACTCAGAAAATTCCCAGAATATATATTTCTAGTAGTACACAATTCATTTCATTTCAACGATTTAAATCAAAATCTCATTAAACCGTAAAACACCGTTTTGACTCAAAAACGCTTTTCAGTTCTAAGTCTTTTGTAAACAGAAAATGTGACCAAGGGATTCCATATCGAAAACAAGTTCAGAATATCAAAATGCCCTATCGTGAGTAGAACTCACCCGTTGACGATTTTGCTAGGAGCTTCACCGAGACACGGGATGACCGAAAGGTACACGCACGAACGAGAACCGAAAGGCACCAACTAGAGTGAAACGGCTACCTCTTCTACTGAACCACGGAAGCAGGAACTCACTCTCGAGTGAGTGTTCCTCAAATCTGAAACGTAAGCTTAGAACTCCCTCCCCAATAGCTTGTACTGAACATGCAAGCAAACAACAACTTAGAACCCCACCATTCTCAATGCTTTGAGCTTCATATCCAGAAAATGGGGTAGAGAAGATGAGTGAGAATCAAGCTCTGAAAGTGGTACCAATGGATTAGAAATTGAAAATGGAGTAGAATGGGAGTGAGAGCACTTACATGCATTCAGATATGAGGTGGATTCCTTCCTCTCCCTTCCTCCTCCTTCGCGCCCCTCCTCCTTCTTTTCCCTTTCCTGTTTTCAGTTTTCAACTTCAGGATTTTTAGAAAGTGAGAGTGATTGAGAATGGTTCAGACTTGGGGGGTTTTATATGAGGGGTGCGAATTTACAAATTCGCCCTTCAGCTTGAAATCTTCAATTAAATTATGACTAATCCATAAGTGAACATGAGATAGGATTTCTTTGGACTCTCACTCGAACAATAATCCCCGAGACACGACTAATCATTCCCACAATTAATTAATCGGTCCTAGGCATCATAATACGAGTTTTTTAAAAATTAGGGATGTTACAATCTCCCCAGTTTTTAAAAATTTTGTCCTCAAAATTGCCAAGACGTACCTCAATTGAAGAGATATGGGTATCGAGTCCGCATGTCATCTTCCAGCTCCCAGGTAGCCTCTTCGGCGGAAAAGCCATCCCAAACTACTTTGATAATCGGAATTGACCTTGAACGCAGAGTCTTGACATCACGCTCCAAGATATAACTAGGATAAGGTTGAAATGACAAATCCGATCGCAGGTCGATTGTATCAACACTCAACGGTTGTTGCAGATCGGGAACATACTTCCTCAACTGAGACACGTGGAACACATCATGGAGGTTTGATAGGGCCGGAGACAATGCGAGGCGATAGGCAACTGGCCCAATCCGCTGGATGATTTGGAAAGGTCCAACATATCGAGGACTGAGCTTCTTCGCTCGCAAGGCTCTCCCATTGCCTATGGTTGGAGAAACTTTCAAGAATACATGATCACCAACCTCAAACTCCAACGGTCTCCTTCGGTTGTCAGCGTAGCTCTTTTTCCGACTCTGAGCAACCTTCATCCTTTCTCCTATTAACTTGATCTTCTCAGTAGTTTCGCGAACCATATCGGGTCCCAAAAACTTATCTTCGCCAATCTCCCACCAACACAACGGAGTCCTACACTTTCTACCATAAAGTGCTTCAAACGGTGCCATTCCAATGCTGGAGTGGTAACTGTTGTTGTAGGAGAATTCGACTAACGGAAGATGGTCCTCCCATTTTCTCCCGCTATCGAGCACACAAGCCCGAAGCATGTCCTCAAGAGTCTGGATAGTCCTCTCCGTCTGACCATCAGTCTGAGGATGATAAGCAGTGCTAACCAACACCCTTGTTCCCAAAGCTTCATTCAATGCTCTCCAGAACCTGGAAGTAAACTTGGGATCTCGGTCTGACACAATGCTCGTTGGGACTCCATGCAGTTTGATAATGTTCCTCACATATTCATCTGCTAACTTGGAAACCTTATAAGTCGAGTGAACGGGAATAAAGTGAGCGGATTTAGTCAATCGGTCCACTACCACCCAAATAGAATCATTGCCTGCCTGTGACCTCGGCAAACCCATGACGATGTCCATTGAGATATCTTCCCACTTCCAAACTGGTACATCTAGCGGTTGTAACTGACCGCCCGGTCTTCGGTGTTCCGCCTTAACCTTCTGACAAGTTAAGCACCGAGAAACAAATTCTGCAACCTCGGCCTTCATCCCAGGCCACCAATACATTAGCTTCAAGTCTCGATACATCTTAGTGGATCCCGGATGTACAGAATACTGACTCCTATGAGCTTCTTCCAATACTTGCCTTTTGATATCATCATCGTCGGGAACACAAATCTTCCCATTAAAGCAAATCATGCCATCACTATCCTCAGTGAAATCTGGCGATCCCTTCTGAGACTGCAACTTTATATCAGCTCCTTGAGCTACGCGGATTTGTTCCCTTAGCACACTGGCTATCCGTATATGCCGCAGCACTACGCGATCCCTCTTTCTTACCACCTTGAGTTTCAAGTCTCTGAACGACTCCAACAAGGCCATCTCGTGAACCATTAACCTTGCCGTGTGGATAGACTTCCTGCTCAGAGCATCTGCTACCACATTGGCTTTCCCAGGGTGATATTTCAATTCGAAGTCATAGTCCTTCAAAAATTCAGTCCACCTTCTCTGTCTGTTATTCAACTCCTTTTGGTCAAATAGATATTTCAAGCTCTTGTGATCACTAAAAACCTCGAAACGAGAACCGTAAAGGTAATGCCTCCAAATTTTCAGTGCAAACACAATAGCCGCCAACTCTAAGTCATGAGTTGGGTAATTCCATTCATGCGTCTTCAATTGCCTCGATGCATAGGCCACAACATGTTGATTCTGCATGAGAACGCATCCTAAACCCTTCCCAAATGCATCACTGTAAATCTGAAATCCCAATGACGGATCCGGAAGAATTAGGATTGGAGCAGAAGTTAACTTTTCTTTCAATCCAAGAAAACACTCCTCACAATCGGCATCCCAAGTAAACGGTTGACCCTTGCGAGTCAATCGAGTAAGAAGAACTACCAATTGCGAAAAACCATCAATGAATCTTCTATAGTAACCGGCTAAACCCAGGAAGCTTCTGATCTCAGTCACTGACGTTGGTCGTTCCCAGTTCAACACTGCTTCCACTTTGCTGGGATCAACTGCAACTCCTTCCTGGGAAATCACATGACCCAAGAATTTCACCTCGGACATCCAAAAATCACACTTCGATGGTTTAGCTTAAAGTTTCTTCTCTCGGAGTACTCCTAGGACAAAGCGAAGATGCTGGGCATGCTCCTTAACTGACTTTGAGTAAACCAAAATATCATCAATAAAGACGACCACAAACTGATCTAGGTAGGAATGAAATACTCTATTCATATAGTCCATGAATACGGCTGGAGCGTTAGTCAATCCGAAGGGCATCACCACAAACTCGTAGTGTCCGTACCTCGTACGAAAAGCAGTCTTCGGAATGTCTAAGGCTCTTACCCTGATTTGATGGTATCCTGACCTTAGATCAATTTTGGAGAAAACTTTAGCACCTCGAACTTGGTCAAGTAGGTCATCTATTCTTGGTAATGGATATTTGTTCTTGATGGTGATTTTATTCAGCTGACGGTAGTCTATGCATAATCTCATGCTTCCGTCCTTCTTCTTGACTAGCAATACCGGAACGCCCCATGGAGAAGCACTCGGTCGAATAAACTTCTTGGAAATTAATTCCTCAAGTTGGGACTTCAATTCCTTCAGTTCGAGAGGAGACATCCTATACGGTGCTATGGATATTGGCCCTGCACCAGGCGCCAAATCTATAGAGAATTCTACCTCTCATTCTGGAGGCAAAGAGGAGACTTCCTCGGGAAAAACATCTAAGAATTCATTAACAACTTGA
The DNA here is from genome assembly GCA_039519185.1 of Astragalus membranaceus. Lineage (NCBI taxonomy): Eukaryota > Viridiplantae > Streptophyta > Magnoliopsida > Fabales > Fabaceae > Astragalus > Astragalus membranaceus. The sequence continues at coordinate 35,651,617 of CM076854.1, read as the reverse complement.
ATAGATGATAAATCCAAATCAGCTTCAGTTGATGCAGACAAAATAACAACAAAAGCTTCCGCACCTCGGAATAGCGACTGGCTGGCTGAAGCGAACGAAATAACTCCATCAGCTGCAGGTAGTGAACGTTCCGCTACTTCGGAAGGAAAATTAATTGCACGGTTAAAACAGTCGATAGTAATGTGATTGGAAGTCATCCAATTCATTCCCAACACGACCTCCATTCCTCTCATAGGCAGACAGATAAAATCAACAACAAAGTCCCTGCCTCCTATGGTGAGCAGACAATTAAGGCATAATGATTGGGTTCGCACACGACCCTTTGCAGCAGTAAGGATAGATATTGGCTCGGATATAGGAGATACTATTAATCCTAGCCGTTCAGCACATGCTTCAGAGATAAAACAATGAGTAGCACCAGAGTCATACAGAATATTAACAGTTTGATGAAAGATAGAACCTGTACCCCTTATAAGATTATCCGCTGGTTTGATGGTCTTAGCATCCAGAGTGTTGACTCGGGCCTGTCTCGGAGCATCAGGAGACTCTAAGAAAGCTTTCCTTGACGGACAATTATTAGCATAATGGCCCACTTCTTTGCAAAGGTAACATTGGTTCGGCCCCACCTGGCATTTACCTTTATGAAATTTCTTGCACACATCGCACCGGTCATATTTTGCGGAGTCTCTTGACTGTACCCGTTTCCCTTTATCTGAATTCCCTTTATATCTCGGGTTTGAAGAAGTTGGCTCATTACCCTTCTTCTTATCTTTCCAGAAATCTTTCCTCTCTGCGTACATTCTCTTAAGATCGCTCTCAGCTGAATGAGCTTGTTGAACCAAAGCAGGATAAGTGGTCATGGAATAAGAACTGAGACCTTGGTTCACATCGCCTCTAAGACCCTGTCTGAACATCACCATCTTCCACCTATCATCAGGAGCGGTGGTCCCCAATTCATAGAATTGTGACAACCTCTCAAATTTTGCAGCATATTCCCCAACTGTCATCTCTCCCTGTTTCAAACTCAGAAATTCCATCTGCTTGTCAAGTCTTTGGGAGTCGGGAAAATAATGACCCAAAAACAACTCCTTGAAGTTATCCCACTCAAGAGGAGTCCCTTGATTTTGAAGCATTCTACGAGCGTTAACCCACCAGGTGTGAGCATCCTCGTCCAGAGCGTTAGCAGCACAAATTACTTTTTCTCCTTAATTACACTGCAGGGTATCAAAGATCCGTTCCATGGCATCCACCCAGAAATGGGCTTTCATTGCCTCGGATCCTCCTTTGAAGGTTGGGGGTTTCATCTTCAGAAACCGGAAATACATCCTGTTGGGATCCTCAGGTGTTGGCACATTGACTAGCTCAGCTGGTTGTGGTTGAGGCATCTGATGCATCTACTGCATTTGAGCCATTTGAGCCATCTGTTGCTGTTGCATTAGCATCATGTCATTCATCATCTTTTGCTGAGTCTCGATGACATTCTGCATCCATTCTTGATGAGGATCAACAGGTGGGTTTCTCCTACCTCTTCCAGCCATGATTCTGCGAAGTATGCACAAAGTATTAAGTTGATCAGGCTCAATGTCTAATAGCATACTAAGAAAAATCAGACTTAGAAGACGTAAAAGACTCTTAACATCTAAGTCCGACTAGGTCGAACCGCTCTGATACCAAATGTAACACCCCGGTATTTCTAACATGTAGAGAGACCGAAGATGCACAGATGCGGAAGTTCAGAGGACACATTTCCTGTTTTCAGTATTTGACGTACAAACTTTTTCCGAAATCAAAACATAATCGGAATAACATTACTTCATAAAATTGAAGTTTATCGGTTCCATACCGAATGGATTACAATATCTGAGTCCAAATACCAAACAGAAACATAAAACGGTTCATATAACTCATATTAAATACAAGTTTATACAACCAATAGGACAACAAAAGAACAAAGGATCAAATGACTAAGTCTTCAGCACCTCCAAGAGTATACCAATTACTCGTGCACAATAGTCTTCCTTTTTCCCTGCTTCTCTGAAAAAAACAAATATGGATAGGGTGAGATAACATTATCTCAGTGAGTCCTACCGTGCCCCCTCACTGACACTCGGTTCAAATTATTAAACCGTTACAACCAAAGTTGACATAACAATGTCTTATCTTATAATCGAATTTCCGACTGCACAACGACTGCTTATCCCGGCGAATTCGTGTTCTTAAACTTTGCATAAAGTCTTATTTATTAATCGAATTGCCGACTGCACAACGACTGCTAATCCCGGCAAATTCGTGTTTAACCTTAGCACAAACCGGCTGCACAACGCCTGCTAATCCCGGTAACCCGTGAATTGACCACGCCAAAACACATTCAGGGCCTAGGGTGAGGGCTCATGACTTCCCTTCCTAGTATGATACTTGTCGGGTCGTCACCCAACGCAATACGTATGACAATACGCATCAAGTTCTCGAGAGTTAGATAGTTTATATCTTTTCGATCACCAAATGGGTCAAGAACATAAATAATCGGATAAACAATATCCATATCGATCTATAACCCGTTTTGAGGAAATTCATAATTTAGACCTCCGGCATTATAATCATATTTAACGTATTATTGGCTTATAACCCGTTTTGATGAATTTATAACATCCGGCATTATAACCATTTTCATTGGACATATATAAACATATATATATTTAGTCGGTCCATCAGTCGGTATACTCACGCGCGTACTAGGGTTTTGGTTTTTCAATCAAATAGACTTTCAAAGCTCTTTTTTCAAAACCATGAGTTGAACAAGTTCAAAATAAGGTTTTCAGTAAGGCAATCCCTTTTTGAATGGTTGAGAAAGAAATTAGAAAAGGTTCGGGATCAGACGGAGCAACAAAACGAGAAAACGGAAGCCGGTAACAGAACCACACACACGAACCGTGCCCAGGGGCGCACGACCCGTGCGTGGTGCACTACTCAGGACCCATCTACCAGAAGGAAACGCACGATCCGTGCCCAGGGGCGCACGACCCGTGCGTCCCGTTCTGTTTCCAATACTTCCAACCCGAAGTAGGCGCACGATCCGTGCCCAGGGGCGCACGGTCCGTGCGACCTGTGTCTGTTACCAGAATTTCGCACTTTTCTCATTTTCGCTCTCCGTTCTCGTCCGATTCGATTTCTAGTTTCAATCACCTGAAACTCAGAAAATTCCCAGAATATATATTTCTAGTAGTACACAATTCATTTCATTTCAACGATTTAAATCAAAATCTCATTAAACCGTAAAACACCGTTTTGACTCAAAAACGCTTTTCAGTTCTAAGTCTTTTGTAAACAGAAAATGTGACCAAGGGATTCCATATCGAAAACAAGTTCAGAATATCAAAATGCCCTATCGTGAGTAGAACTCACCCGTTGACGATTTTGCTAGGAGCTTCACCGAGACACGGGATGACCGAAAGGTACACGCACGAACGAGAACCGAAAGGCACCAACTAGAGTGAAACGGCTACCTCTTCTACTGAACCACGGAAGCAGGAACTCACTCTCGAGTGAGTGTTCCTCAAATCTGAAACGTAAGCTTAGAACTCCCTCCCCACTAGCTTGTACTGAACATGCAAGCAAACAACAACTTAGAACCCCACCATTCTCAATGCTTTGAGCTTTATATCCAGAAAATGGGGTAGAGAAGATGAGTGAGAATCAAGCTCTGAAAGTGGTACCAATGGATTAGAAATTGAAAATGGAGTAGAATGGGAGTGAGAGCACTTACATGCATTCAGATTTGAGGTGGATTCCTTCCTCTTTCTTCCTCCTCCTTCGCGCCCCTCCTCCTTCTTTTCCCTTTCCTGTTTTCAGTTTTCAACTTCAGGATTTTTAGAAAGTGAGAGTGATTGAGAATGGTTCAGACTTGGGGGGTTTTATATGAGGGGTGCGAATTTACAAATTCACCCTTCAGCTTGAAATCTTCAATTAAATTATGACTAATCCATAAGTGAACATGAGATAGGATTTCTTTGGACTCTCACTCGAACAATAATCCCCGACACACGACTAATCATTCCCACAATTAATTAATCGGTCCTAGGCATCATAATACGAGTTTTTTAAAAATTAGGGATGTTACATTTTCAGTCAACGGCGGCTTCACTTGAGCGACTATGCTCCTCCACTTTTGAGCATACTCTTTGAATGATTCTCTATCCCCTTTACTCATGTGCTGTAATTGAGACCGGTCAGGGGCAAGGTCCATGTTATATTGGTATTGTTTCAGGAATGCATCAGAAAGATTCTTCCAACCGTGAATGTCGGAGGATTGTAGCTGCATATACCAATCTAACGATGCTCCTGTCAGACTGTTCTGGAAATAGTGAATGAGCACCTTATCGTCATGGGAATAAGCTGCCATTTTTCTAACATAGATCGTCAAATGACTGGACGAAAACCCAGTGCCACGGTATTTATCAAAATCAGGTGCCTTGAAATTAGGAGGGATGGAAACATCTGAGACGAGACACAAATCTCGGGCATCTTTAGCTCTAGTACCCGACCCTTCCATAGCTCTTAGGCGTTCTTCCAACAGGTGATACCGATCTCTTGGCTGCGAACTCTCAAACAGATGACCCAATGGATAGTTCCCCGGACTGTGATAAAAACCCCCATACTGAGCAGGGTTTCCCATATGATGGACAGTATTCTGAGGATTCATGGCGACTCCCGGAGTAGGGCTAGACGAGCTTCTTGGCAGCACCATGCCGGTACTAGGAGTGTGGATCTGTGGTCCACCAGCAACTCCACTAGATACCACTACGGCAGATTGTCTCGACCTCACGGGATTTGCTTCAGCGACAGACGGCATATAAACCATTGGCATCCCCCAGGGATATATCTGCGCATTCGGATGACTCTGTCCGCTGATCCCGAGCCCTGGAGGAGGGTGAGTAGCTGTAGTCTCAGCAGACACCGGAGGAGAAACGAAAGTAACAACCCCTTCAGGATTTACAATAGCAGTGGCCCCAGCAGCGGCCCCACCTCTCAGATTTTGCAGCAGACTCATCACTTCGGCCATTTGTGCTTCCATAGCCTCAACTTTGGTCTTCAAGGCCTGATTTTCCTGAGCCAATTGCTCAGGGTTAAGAATCTCCACAACCGACTCGTCTTGACCCAGGTGGTCCTCATCCCCGAAATTTTGATTGCTCGCCAACAATTTTGCTTGTAGACGGGTGTAATATCGGTGTTGGCGAACCAGCTTGCCTTTCTTTTCTGTTTGCGGAACACTTTTATGAGTACAAGAATAAATGCATAAATGAATGTAATGCATATGCACATGACTTTATGTTAGTTTTGTGTTCGGCGCCGGGAATCGTGGGATAACTCGCTCTTGTCATGAGCAGATATTGAAGAATTGGGATCAACAAGCGATATGAGCATACTTCATTCAAGTTTTAAACCATTCATTAGAAAGAAAAAAAGTACCATACCATTAAGAGTGCCATACGATATTTCTCAAATAAGAATACAATGCCCTTAGAAAATTACAATATTCCAAAGGAAAATTACAACTTCCTAGAGAACATTCTAAAAAGAAAAATTGCAATGCACCGGGATCTAGTAACATATGGCCTTCAACTTCTCTTTCTTTTCCTTTTCTTTGTTTGCAGCAGCGGCTCCCTCAGCCTTTTCCATGAGCTCCTCAGTCAGGGCCTTGCAGAAGTTCACAAACTCATACACATGTACTGGGGTATTGAATGGAAGCATCTCAGCTTCGGCCCTCCTTAGCCTTCTGGGGACATCCCTTATAGCTTGATTAGCTTGCCATGCCAACTTTGAGAATTTACCCCTCCAAAGTCGGATCTCATCTCTTAGCTCTTTAACAATCTCTTGCTCTTCTATCTTGCCAATCAGTGCTAGGAAGCGCTCCTCCCAGTACTTGCTCTCTGCTTGCACCTGCCTATAAGACTCCCCTAGGTACCGGAGATTCCTTTTCAGTTCATCAGATCTCCCTTGCTCATACCTCAGCATTTCTTGATATTCTTTGAGAACATTCCCAATGGAATTTCTTTCTTGTTCAAGACTCCTCAACTGACTTTTCAACTCCACCACCAAGTGAGGTTCCTGCCTGGACTCAGTTGCCACAATCTTCCATTCTTTGGCTTCTTCAAGTGCTTTCCTTGTTTTCTGCTTGTACCTTTGGAGTTCATCTCTAGCCCCCCTTAGGTATTTCTGAGCTTCTAATTTACTCTTCTCTTCCGCTTTGAATCGTTTGACACTCTCCTCAACAGCTATCATCTTAATCTCATTCTCTTCCTCCAACTTCTCTTTTTGCAGGGTTACTTTCTCCAACTCCGCTTGCAATGTCTTTTTTCTTTCTTCCGCTTTTACTAGGGCAGACTTAACCTCATTCAGCTCCTCAAGGGTGGGAAGGTGAGGCTCCGGCATCCCTTTCTCAACTGGCAATGCCTCTTGAGAAGGTGGACGAGCACTTTGGATCCTTTCATGCAACCATTGGTAAAAAGTGACATCACCAACTTTTTTCACAAGCTCATCCTTATCTTTACGGACCACAGTTTCCCATGCCTTTGAGATTTTCCGAAGCAAACCCTTGTTCTTCAGATCTTCTTTGTCAAGGAAGATAGGAGCCAACATGTCTTCAGTAGGCATATTCCTCATAGGGTACCCAAGCTGTCGGATAGTCAAGGAAGGATTATAGTTGATGCAGCCTTGAGTCCCCATCAGTGGCACATTTTGAAAGTCTCCACACTGAAACACTACTGAGGGTCTGTTCTTCCAACATGAATAAGTGAACCAACGGATCTTGAGGGCATTGAGACTCCCTAAGGCATGCACCCACTCCTGAGCACTTTTGACTTCTACTTCGCAACTCATGGCATAGTCCATCAGATTCGTATCTTGCTTCTTGTGAGCGATGACATGGTTGAGGAACCAGGCATAAAGAACATGGAGAGAGCAGGCAATCTTCTTTTTCCCCAACACCCGATGATGAGTAAAGGAGTATTAAGTGTCTGCGAGGACAGTTGGAACTGGGTTAATTGGACTATTCTTGTTTATGAAGGCTAAAAACACCCCAATGGCAGTCTCATCAATAAACTTCTCAACTTGCGGGAAGAGGACAATCCCGAAGATGGTTAATGCTAGCAACTGCTTGAAAGGACCCCATCTGTCAGCTTGAGCATGAGACCTCATTAAGCCTTCGAAATAACTCAGTGGAAATCCCATTATACGGTTCTTTTTCTCTTTTCGAAGCTCTAACTCCCTCACTCCAACTTGTGATAACAACGAGAGTCTCTTGTCCGAATATTGATGCCCCTGACACTGATAGGGTGCCATTTCCGACCTAGAGAAACCCAAAATTTGCTCATACTCCTCTAAAGTTGGCGAGAGCTGGAAATCTTTGAAAATGAAACAGCGGATATCCGGATCATAGAACTGACTGAGGGCTATCACTGCATTCTCTTGAAGGACTAACTGCAGCAACCGAAGAATATTCCCATAAGCCTTTTCAAGCAACCTACACTCATCCGGTCCCATTAGAGAGGCACACTCTGTCAAGCTGGCCACGTCTATTTTCTTTACCACTGGGAACCTCGAATTTTGTATGACTTTGCCTCTTGATCCCATGTTGCTTCGCCTATGACAAGATTCCGAGTTACTCCAAGATCACCGGCAAACAACTTAGATGCATGAAGAATGCTACATGAAGTTTTTTTTTTCAAAATTTTGTTTATGTAGTGCATGATGTCATGATGCAAAGTGCGGATGATGACGATGCTTTTTATGTTACTTACATAAAGAGATATTTACAAATGGTGGTTTGAAAATTTGAGACAGTATACCCTATGTGCCACCTCATATAGGTATTTATGAAAGAGAAGGGAAAAATATGTTCTTTTTGATTTTTTTTTTGAAAACTGTTGAAGGAAAAGAGCTAAGCTAGATGTAATAATGCAACACGCAATTTGGAAAATCCCTTGTGACCTAAAAAGAGGTGAAACCTACGATCTAGGGAAATTTAAGGGTAATCCTCCCATGTAGCTCTATTCACTTCCTCACAAAGGCCACCAGAGCCACAGTCACTTTCATGAAACTCCCCACAAATGCAGCAAACTGCTAGGTGTGGGGCATCATGAAAGAGCACAACTCTGGTTGAAACTTTCGCAAGTAGCCAAACGGACAAAGGTCCTGATGGGCTCTCACTACTCGAATCCACTCTCTTAAGTTTTCTGCAGACCTGGGTTATGGTCCCACTCAAAGCATGCAATCATAAGGGATAAGTGTAGTGTGTGTCAAGGGCGTTTTCCCTAGCACTACCCCACCTGAAATGAAAACCAGAGCAGTCCAGAAAATTGCAAGCAATAACACGTTGTCTACACTAGGGTTCTATACCAAATAAACTAACCTAGGATATCAACAACAAGGGTATTGCTTACCTTAAGAAAGGGAGCCAAGAAGAGGGGACATGATAGAATGGGGAAGAGATGCATGAACTTACCTTTGGAGAAAATGAGCAAAGAAGAAGGGAACATGGGGGTTGGAAGAATGCATGAGCATAAGCATATAAAAAGAAAAGGAGTATAAGAAGCAAACATAGAAGAAAAAAAAGAAAAAAAGACAAATGCAAGTGCACACAACATGATAAGAAAGAAAAAGAAACCGAAAGGGATAGAAGCAAAAAAAGGTATCCAAATCAAATCATAAACCACACATTTAATTAATTAGGCTTGACCCACTTAAAAAGGAAATTTCCCCAGCGAAGTCGCCAGCTGTTGCGCCCGAAAAAGTCCCCGAGGGAGAACTTTCCTCGTTTACAACTTTTTTAAAACAATGAAGACACCACCAATATTTTTTTAAGGTAAAACATTGAAAAAAACCTTTTTTGGAAAGCAATGGCCTTTTGGAAACAGGAAAATTTGGGTTCGGGGGTCGGTTAGGCATGGGGAAGGTATTAGCACCCCACACCTCCTTTCTACCGAAAGGGAACCTTTAACTAAACGTGTGGTTTTAAGTGTTGATTTGGAAAATACTTAAATTTGCTTCTTTATTGAAAAGGGAATGAGAAGACTTAATGAAAATTTTTATTTTTGGCGCTTGACGAGAGTTAGCCTCTCGCTCCTACGTATCTCCCGGTGCGATGGAGAATTCAAAGCTACGTAGCTCTTGTTTGTCTTTTCCTTTGAAAAGGTTTTTGTCTTTTATCTTTTTAGTGAGTTTTCGAAATAGGACGAGCATTTAGTGAATGATTAAACTAACCAAGGTTATGGGTAATCACCGCTAAGTACTCTTGAAAATGAGAGTCACCACCGCCAGTCAGACGAACAAAGGTTCTGATTGACTATTAGTAGCAACTCGTTTTTTATTTACTCTTTTGAAAGTGGTTTTCGAAAGAGATTGATTGGCACGAATGATCAAACTAAAAAAGGTTATGAGTGATCATCGCTTGTTGTTCTTTTGGGAAAAAGACATTGCTACCAATGGCTGGACGAACAAAGGTTCTGATTAGCCACTAGCGATAATGGGTTTGAAAATGATTCTTGAAAGGGGAATGTTTTTGTTCTGAAAATGATATTGGTTTGCAAAAGTGATTCTTTTTTTGTGTTATGAAAATAACTCTTTTCTTTTTGTTATGAAAATGCTAATTTTTATGGTTGCGAAAATGACTTTTATTTGCTGCGCTTGACGAGAACGAGACTCGCTCCTACGTATCCCAAATGGGAATCAAAGCGACGTAGTTCTAATTTGAAAATGAAAATGCTTTTGAAAGGGTTTGGAAAAAGGAAAAGCTTTCATAATGACCAAGCAAGCAAAGACTTTGAGTGATCATTACTAATAACTCTTGATAGCGTTCATGACAATCAAACAAGCAAAGGCTTTGGGTGATAGTCACTAATAACTTGCATTGGTTAGAAAAGAGTTTGTTGGGAAAGAGTGAAGTTATTATCAAAGATTGGTTATAAAGTTCAAGCACATTCGTTAATCGAGCAATCACGCATTTGTTGATCGTCAACTAGAACTAAACATGCCAATACAATCAAAGATTCAAATGTCAAGGATGCAAAGTAAGGTTCTCAAGACAAATGTGTGTGTGTGTAAGAAAGAGTGTATTTACCCTAATGACTATATGCTACAACAAGCAAGTAGGCTTACGTCTTCATTAGGAGGTCATACGAGTGGAGGGGATGCCACACAATTAAATCAAGACATTTAAGTTGCATCAAGAGCAATTAAACAATTGATCACAGGCATAGAATGATCTTAGTTAAGCTAGTGAACATGTGATCAATGATTTCTCAATAACATGAACAAAAGGAATTGCATCAAGACTAGGGTAAGCCTATCCTTTGCAATCAATAATATGAACAAATGCCCAAAGGTTAATAACACGATCAAAGAGGAGGGGGCATCAAGGTTTTGGGTAACCTATCCCTTGCAATACCTCACGAACCCTGTAACACCCCGGTATTTTTATCGAGTAAAAACACCCAAGTGTACCATCATAAAATAATCAGAGATATTTTTCCTGTTTTAGATATTGAACATAAATAAAAACAGTTCATAACCTAGGGTCCAATATCCAAATACCAAGAAATAGCGGAAACGATTTTACAACTTTTACTGATACAAGTTATACAATCGGAAATACAAAAATCTCAAGGGAAAGACAATAACAATGAAAACTAAGTCTTCACCGTCTTCATAAGCACACCACCTAGCTGTGCTTCTTCACCTTTTCTTTTTCCCCTGCTTCTCTGTAAAAACCACAAAATATAAACAGTGAGATACAATCTCAGTGAGTTCTACCGAGACCCCTAACTACGCTCTCGGTTCATTTATGAATTCCCATACATTGGTAGTTTACTTTATAAATTACATTATTTTAATTTAGCAAGACACCGACCCCAGCTTTGGTAATCCCGGTGACTCGTACTAGTCAACATAGTATGATACCAGCCCCCAGCTTTGGTAATCCCGGTAACCATACTATTGATATCTTTAGAATGACACCGACCCCAGCTTTGGTAATCCCGGTGACCATTCTTTCTAACTTTAACACGGTACCGGCCCCAGCTTTGGTAATCCCGGTAACCCGCTTCATAACTTTATTACAGCACCGACCCCAGCTTTGGTAATCCCGGTGAACTGTTTTATAACTGTGACATAACACCGACCCCAGCTTTGGTAATCCCGGTGAACCCCCTTACCATTAGTACTTTCCCTAATGGCATACGGGCCTAGGGTAAGGGATCATGACTTCCCTGCCTAGTATGTCAACCTCATGGGTCGTCACCCAAACTCGATCTAGTATATATATATATCCACCCGCATTTGGGCTAACTCCTATATTCGATATAATTTATATATCGTGAATCATAGACCATTTTAGATGATTTAAATAATAATCATCCCGCGTCAGTTATACCATACCACGTCGGACTCATAGTCCGTTTTATTGTTAATAAAACATATTCGCACACGTGTACTATTGTTCGGCTTTTCGAAACAATTTCAACTTCAAAAACAGTTCATTTTACCTTAAAAATAGAATATTCAGTTAGGCCTCTGAATAAGCTTTCCAACGCATCTTAGAACACCTCAATCGGGTTCCGGAATCAAAAGATATCGCGAAAACAAAATCAGTGAAAAACTGTTGAAAATCTGCAAAGTGGCGCGCGAGTGGCGCGTGGCGCGCAAGTGGCGCGCGAGCTGACAGTAGGTTCTGTCAAGTGGCGCGCGAGTGGCGCGCGGCGCGCAAGTGGCGCGTGGACTGACAGTAAGGGGGTCTGTCAAGTGCAGAATTTGGCGGTTTCGCACGAAAACCGCGATTCCGCTTAATTCCGATTCTCGTTCTGATTGAAAACAGTCCAAACAAACAGAAAAACAGATTCAACCAATATCACACAATCATTCAAATCAATCAATGTCTCAATCAAAACGGTTTTTATCAAAAACGACATATTTTCCCATTAACGGTTTTTAAGTCAAAATCTTTCGAAATCAAATCACCAAAAATTCTGTTTCAACACGACACAACTCGAGACTCGCCCCGATCGATTCCTAACCCGAAACAGACAATATCAAGTAATATTCCAGACCAGTGAAAGCAATAAAACGATTAATCAATTAATTCGAAAACAAAAATCCTAAACGTGAGTAGAACTCACCCTTGAAGCGTGAACCACGATCGAGCCGAATTCACCGAGTAGCCACACGAACATTCCCCGCTCCGGCGACCTCCAATCCGCTTCCAAAGCTTTCCACTCGATCGCGAAACCTCTTGTTGACCGAAATACCGAATTCCCCGAAATTCTCCACGGATACTATTCATCATCTTCCTCCTCTAACCTCCATGACACTATTCACACATAACCCCAATAATTTTGATTTTTCAACCTAACTCACCCAACTAGCTCCCAATCATCCAATCGAACTCTAATACTCGAGAAATCCACCTTGGGTTCGTTCCTAACCGAACTTAAACCTTCAAAACCAACCCATAATCGGATTTCCCACAAAACCTCCAAAACACAAAAATGGCCAAGTGAGAGAGAGTGAGTTGATCGTCATGAAATTGGTACCAAAACGAAGAGGAAGGAACGCCGAACAGTTTTCGTGTTGGAAGGAAGTCGTTTCGGTGAAGTCTTCTCCCTCCCTCTTCTCTTCTCCCTCACGCCATTCTCTTCTTTTCCTCTCTGTGACTCTCGCTTCCTTTCTTCTTTCTTTCTTCTTTTAATTAATTCTTTCTTCTTTTCACTCACACACACATTCACGTATACATATATATATATATATATATATATTTAATATATATAATTGGTAACATGGTCCAATTACCATACTGATCTAAATCTCCTATTTCGATTCCGAAACTTCCTCGATCCGTATTATCCGGTTAACGATCCGATGACCACCAAGAAATAATTTTAGCACTCAATAATGTTACATTCTCCCCAACTTGAAAGAATTTTGTCCTCAAAATTTCGCTAAGTCTCTCATCCGACTAACCGAGGATCGACATTCCCAGAAAGGTCTAAATTTGCGAGAAAACAATCTTGAATTAACGAAATGAGTGTAGAAAATCTTTCTAAAGTTGGTACATCAATCTCCAAGTATGATCCACTACTACCTTGATACGAACTCTCTTGTTACGAATTTACACGAGAAACTCCTCTCTCGCCTACATAGGTTCGGCACCGCGTTCGAAAATACTTCCGAAGCTTCATTCCAATTATCCTCGTTTACTCCCCAACTTTGATTAATCTAAGTCAAAGGGTTTTAATACAAGACACTTGATAGACATACAAGTTGAAAATGAGATCCACGAACTGGTACTCCTCGGTAGAGGTAAAAGCAAACACGATTCCCTCGAAGGGTGTAAACACGTTCTCAACAAATCTTCTAAAATCCATAACAGTTCTCGTACACATTGACAAATGTGACGGAAAGTCATTTGTGAAACTTTTTGACTCGTCCCCAAGACTTCGAGATAGCACTTTTCAAAAGAAGATAAAATGAGGATTTACCAGAAACGTTTATCTTAAACGTAGAAATAAACCACGGGGACATCAAATAAATTGAACGTAATGAAAATCACGTCATTTTCATATTCGTATTCACATTTGACTTGTCAAACGGAATCACATAATACTATCTCCTTGTTAACCTTCACAAAGGAGAGGTTAACAACTAATACCTCGCCACTAATAGATCTGCTTTATATTCTGTACACCCTGGAGAAGAATATAAACTTCGGTGTGCTTCCTCTAACACTTGCCTTTTATTGTTTTCATCATCGGGCGCACAGACTCTAACGTTGAAACAACTGACTCCATCACTATCCATGGTAAAATCTGGAAATACCTTTTGTGATTGTAGCTTCACATCAACTTCCTGTGCTAAGCGAATAGAATCCTTTAATGAGCTAGAGATCTTCATATTGCTCAATAGATTGTCTGCAGTCGTAACTGTCTAAACATCCAGAATGTTGACTCGTCCTTGCCTTAGAGCTGCTTGTAACTCCTTGGAACTCTTCCTTACAGGGCACTCTTTACCATAGTGACCCTCTACATTACTATAATAGCACCGATTAGATCTTCGCTTGCAATCACCACTGTGAGGCTTTCCACAGTTAGAACATCTTCTGACCTTTGAAGAATCAAGGAATTGCATCTGCTTTTCCTTTGATGAAATTATCTTAGGACTTTGCATTCGGAGTTGATAAATCAACTACCTTCTTTCCTTTCCCATATTTCCTATGAGACCATCCTCGGCGACATAGGCTGATTGTACCCAGGCAACATAATTGGTAATAGTATAAGAACTGAGACCCTAAGTCATAAAAGCACTAAGGCCCCTCTTATACTTCTGCATCTTCCATTTCGTCATTCGGAGCTTACTTTACCACTTGGTAAAACTGAGACAACTTTTCCAACTTAGCGGTGTATTCTTCCACCGTCATGCCACCTTTCCTGAGGATGCACCGGTTGGAGACTCCGGTCTTGGTCGAGGATTGCGTCTTGATCATCCTTCCATAATTCCGCTTATGATGCACTAAGTATTAAGTTGATCAGGCTCAATGTCTCTTAGCATCACAAGTGTAATTACAACAAGGACTAACAAGGAATCGACTCAACCCTAAACTAAGTCCGACTAGGTCGAACTGCTCTGATACCAACTGTAACACCCCGGTATTTTTATCGAGTAAAAACACCCAAGTGTACCATCATAAAATAATCAGAGATATTTTTCCTGTTTTAGATATTGAACATAAATAAAAACAGTTCATAACCTAGGGTCCAATATCCAAATACCAAGAAATAGCGGAAACGATTTTACAACTTTTACTGATACAAGTATACAATCGGAAATACAAAAATCTCGAGGGAAAGACAATAACAATGAAAACTAAGTCTTCACCGTCTTCATAAGCACACCACCTAGCTGTGCTTCTTCACCTTTTCTTTTTCCCCTGCTTCTCTGTAAAAACCACAAAATATAAACAGTGAGATACAATCTCAGTGAGTTCTACCGAGACCCCTAACTACGCTCTGGGTTCATTTATGAATTCCCATACATTGGTAGTTTACTTTATAAATTACATTATTTTAATTTAGCACGACACCGACCCCAGCTTTGGTAATCCCGGTGACTCGTACTAGTCAACATAGTATGATACCAGCCCCCAGCTTTGGTAATCCCGGTAACCATACTATTGATATCTTTAGAATGACACCGACCCCAGCTTTGGTAATCCCGGTGACCATTCTTTCTAACTTTAACACGGTACCGGCCCCAGCTTTGGTAATCCCGGTAACCCGCTTCATAACTTTATTACAGCACCGACCCCAGCTTTGGTAATCCCGGTGAACTGTTTTATAACTGTGACATAACACCGACCCCAGCTTTGGTAATCCCGGTGAACCCCCTTACCATTAGTACTTTCCGTAATGGCATACGGGCCTAGGGTAAGGGATCATGACTTCCCCGCCTAGTATGTCAACCTCATGGGTGGTCACCCAAACTCGATCTAGTATATATATATATCCACCCGCATTTGGGCTAACTCCTATATTCGATATAATTTATATATCGTGAATCATAGACCGTTTTAGATGATTTAAATAATAATCATCCCGCGTCAGTTATATCATACCACGTCGGACTCATAGTCCGTTTTATTGTTAATAAAACATATTCGCACACGTGTACTATTGTTCGGCTTTTCGAAACAATTTCAACTTCAAAAACAATTTCAACTTCAAAAACAGTTAGGCCTCTGAATAAGCTTTCCAACGCATCTTAGAACACCTCAATCGGGTTCCGGAATCAAAAGATATCGCGAAAACAAAATCAGTGAAAAACTGTTGAAAATCTGCAAAGTGGCGCGCGAGTGGCGCGTGGCGCGCAAGTGGCGCGCGAGCTGACAGTAGGTTCTGTCAAGTGGTGCGCGAGTGGCGCGCGGCGCGCAAGTGGCGCGTGGACTGACAGTAAGGGGTTCTGTCAAGTGCAGAATTTGGCGGTTTCGCGCGAAAACCGCGATTCCGCTTAATTCCGATTCTCGTTCCGATTGAAAACAGTCCAGACAAACAGAAAAACAAATTCAACCAATATCACACAATCATTCAAATCAATCAATGTCTCAATCAAAACGGTTTTTATCAAAAACGACATATTTTCCCATTAACGGTTTTTAAGTCAAAATCTTTCGAAATCAAATCACCAAAAATTCTGTTTCAACACGACACAACTCGAGACTCGCCCCGATCGATTCCTAACCCGAAACAGACAATATCAAGTAATATTCCAGACCAGTGAAAGCGATAAAACGATTAATCAATTAATTCGAAAACAAAAATCCTAAACGTGAGTAGAACTCACCCTTGAAGCGTGAACCACGATCGAGCCGAATTCACCGAGTAGCCACACGAACATTCCCCGCTCCGGCGACCCCCAATCCGCTTCCAAAGCTTTCCACTCGATCGCGAAACCTCTTGTTGACCGAAATACCGAATTCCCCGAAATTCTCCACGGATACTATTCATCATCTTCCTCCTCTAACCTCCATGACACTATTCACACATAACCCCAATAATTTTGATTTTTCAACCTAACTCACCCAACTAGCTCCCAATCATCCAATCAAACTCTAATACTCGAGCAATCCACCTTGGGTTCGTTCCTAACCGAACTTAAACCTTCAAAACCAACCCATAATCGGATTTCCCACAAAACCTCCAAAACACAAAAATGGCCAAGTGAGAGAGAGTGAGTTGATCGTCATGAAATTGGTTCCAAAACGAAGAGGAAGGAACGCCGAACAGTTTTCGTGTTGGAAGGAAGTCGTTTCGGTGAAGTCTTCTCCCTCCCTCTTCTCTTCTCCCTCACGCCATTCTCTTCTTTTCCTCTCTGTGACTCTCGCTTCCTTTCTTCTTTCTTTCTTCTTTTAATTAATTCTTTCTTCTTTTCACTCACACACACATTCACGTATACATATATATATATTTAATATATATAATTGGTAACGTGGTCCAATTACCATACTGATCTAAATCTCCTATTTCGATTCCGAAACTTCCTCGATCCGTATTATCCGGTTAACGATCCGATGACCACCAATAAATAATTTTAGCACTCAATAAATTTACCAGTCGAGTACTAAATTAGTTTAATTGGGTTAACATCCAAATAATTCCATTAATTATTTTGGGGATGTTACATTCTCCCCAACTTGAAAGAATTTTGTCCTCCAAATTTCGCTAAGTCTCTCATCCGACTAACCGAGGATCGACATTCCCAGAAAGGTCTAAATTTGCGAGAAAACAATCTTGAATTAACGAAATGAGTGTAGAAAATCTTTCTAAAGTTGGCACATCAATCTCCAAAGTTGCCACATGAGTTATCATCAACGATGAACAATGATCAAACTAGAATATAAGAACAAATAAATAAACATTAAAACAAAGTTGAATCACATAGAGCAATCCTCTCACTCTGAGAAAAGTGCACTAGGCACTAGTGAGAATCAACTTGCCTATCATCCACAATTAACAATGAGCAAATTAAAACAAGACTTAAATAAAAGAACACATAAACAAAGTTGAATCATATAGAGCAATCCTCTCACTTTGAGAAAAGTGCACTAGGCACTAGTGAGAATCAACTTGTCTATCATCCACAATTAACAATAAGCAAATTAAAACAAGACTTAAATAAAAGAACACATAAACAAAGTTGAATCATATAGGGCAATCCTCTCACTTTGAGAAAAGTGCACTAGGCACTAGTGAGAATCAACTTGCCTATCATCCACACTTAACAATAAGCATATTAAAATAAGACTAAAATAAAAGAAAACATAAACAAGGTTGAATCACATAGAGCAATCGTCTCACTTTGAGAAAAGTGCACTAGGCACTAGTGAGAATCAACTTGCCTATCATCCACACTTAACCATAAGCACATTAAAATAAGACTAAAATAAAAGAAAACATAAACAAGGTTGAATCACATCTAGCAATCTTCAACTACTTAGCATAAAGTGCACAAAGCACAAGTAGGAATCATCTTGCTAGATCATCAACAAATATTTGCAAGTGAAATATCTTGAAAATAACATTTAACACCAAAATCAAATACCAATGCCAAGATTGTACATCATCAAGCAAAGAGGAACAACAAAATTAGCTTAAGAACACATTAATCATAGTACGCGAACCAAACAAGCATGGATTCACATTTTATTTCACAAAAAATACAAGAAATTAACACAAAACAACATGAAACCAATTATTCAAGGGTGAGAGGCAACTTAAACACCCAAGCCTCCCTAAGTGCTTGTCAATAGTGTTTAAGGCTCCTCTCACCAATAACAACAAACAACATTTTAAATAAAATGATAATGATATGCGAAATGAAAAGAGAGGAAAATGGGTTTTAATGCAAAAAGGTTGAAGGTCACCCCCTCTTGATGAAAGTTCTTGAGTTTTAGTGGAGAATGGAAGTAGTATGTGAGAGAGGGATGAAGGGTAGATGGATTGGTGGTGTTTGGATGAAGAAAAATAAAATAAATGGAGGAGAGGGAGAGGGTGTAGCTTTGGCCAAGCAAGGAGAAAGGAGAGGAGAGTGGTGTGCTAATTTTAGTGTAGGAGAGAATGAGGCAAAAGTTAGGAATGAGTGAATATGAGAGGTATTTATAGAATGGGATTAGGTCTAGGGTTAAATGGTAATCAAACAATAAAAATGAGTTAATAATCAGCTGAAAATAAATGGAAATGAATAATTGAACTTGGGCACCAAGCAAAGGGGTCATTTTGGTCATTGTTCTTGAGAAGTGCTTTAGGATTGAACTTTGAATTTTGAATGAAGGGTTGAGATCCCTTATCACATGGATTAAGGATAGGGAGAAAACACAAAATAGAGAGTGAGGAAGGGAGTGACTATGCGCATAAGGAGAGAAAGAGAGAGAATTTGTGTGAAAAGAAAAACCTATTTTGGGAATGGAGACTCATATGTGATGTGGGGTAAAAATAGGGTTAAGGCTATAATTGAGATGGAATGTTACCAAAGAAGTAATTTTGTATTTTTTGTGCAGAGGTGAGTGTGAGAGGGTGTGGTTATTTACCAAAGAGGGCATGAATCTTCATGAGAGTGAGTGAGAATTGGTGATATGCACCAAAGGAGAAGGTTTAAGGATGGTACAAGGCATATTCCTTCAAGATAAGGAATAATAGTACAATAGAAGAGTGTGGAAGAATTTTGTGAGAGGGAGAGAGAGAGAAGGAAATTTCGAAATTGTAGGGGGGAGAGAGAGAGAGAGACGATTTCAAAATTGTGGGGGGAGAGAGAGAGAGGAAAAAAACTTGTTTTTGGTCTTTT
Organism: Astragalus membranaceus; assembly: GCA_039519185.1. Taxonomy (NCBI): domain Eukaryota; kingdom Viridiplantae; phylum Streptophyta; class Magnoliopsida; order Fabales; family Fabaceae; genus Astragalus; species Astragalus membranaceus. The sequence goes on along the minus strand of CM076854.1, from coordinate 35,632,240 downwards.
GTCTTATTGAGGACACTTCCTTCTTTTTGAGTTTTTGAATTTTGGGCATGGAAGTGAAGGTGCACCTATTAAAAAGTGTCACATATTTTTGAGCACCATAAAATATTCCCTCTAATTATTCTAGGCAATAAAAATTTTCATTTAGTAATTGGGGAATATTTAATGGTCTTTATTTGGGTTTTTTTATGCACTAAAAATGGGGAAAATGCATTTTTAATTATTTTGGACTAGGACTTTCTTTCCAAAAATTATACAAAAATTACCCTTGGTAGAGTAACATGTATGCCACGTCCTTGACCAGATCTTCGTCCAAAAATAATTAATTCGCTTTTATTTAAATGCCCAAAAATGCAAAAATATGCACTATTTTATTTCCTAAAATTCCTAGAAATTAAGAAAAATGTTTTTGGGTGCCAAAAATTAATAATGATCATTAAATGACCCTTTTTTGATGAAAATACAGACACGTTCCAAATGACGGGGGCACCGGGCAGCTCACGCAGTTACTACTGGCGCGCGCGCGTAATTTAAATAAAAATGCGAAATAGAGGACGATCACACATAAATGCACCAATCCACTGTTTTCCACACATTATGAATTACCTTATTGCTTCTATTTTTCTGAAAAATGTTTTTTGACTTGGGCGGACAAAATTGGGGTATTACAATATATGAGTTAACATAAAATACAACCTCTTGGCTTCAAAAAAACATCAAATACCCACCAAATTCAGATATCCTTTCAAAAAAAATATGCAGAAGAGATCCAATAGTGATTCTCATAAATCTATGCGGTCAAGAAGAGATCCAATGGTGCTTGACCATCGTCAAGACCATGCACAAACAACAAAGTTTTGGCAAGGACACACAATATTACTGATCGTACCTGATCAATACGATGGGTTGTTGTTGATGACGTTGATCGGTCGCTGTGATGAGGGACCGAGTTGTAAGCCGCACGCGGGTGGTACCTGCAAAGGCACTCCAACGCTCAAGTCAGAGGTGCTTCAACGGGCAGGGTCACAAGGTGAGTAAAACATACCTGAAGCCACATGCTGGTGTGGTATATATAACGCTGGCGTGCTAGCCGTTGCGGATTTTACGGGACCGGCCGCATCTTGCGGAGCAAGGTAGACGATGGGCCGCGTTGGGCCGGCCTTGGTCGAATGGGCCGCTGGCCCATGTTGCACCTGGTTGCTGCGTGCAGCACCCCCCCTGCTGCAGGTTGCGCTGGACTGTCTCGTTGGGCCTATTGGGCCACTCCAGAACAGTTGCCCCCCAAGCCTAGGTCGCTTAAGAGCGGGCTGAGGCTTGAATCGTTGCCCCCTGCATTCGAGTTGTGGAAGGGGACTGACGGTCGATCGCTGATAATTTGATTGTGCGGTTGCTGCCACGCGGCCTGGCCACACGGGGCCAGGTGCCGTCTCGGGGGTGATGCCTGACAATCAATCGTCATGAGTGCTGAGGCGACAGCTGCTTTAATTAGGTGACGTTTGGAGACTCGAGGAGTTTAAGCAATGATGGTACATGAAGAGTCGCGGCTCTTCACTTTCGGCCCATGGTGATGGTTGGCCCATTATATATAGGGCTCATAGGGCACATCATTTACACGTTTCTCCGAATTCTCCGCTGCTCTCGCTGATCGCTCGCATCAAGCTCGCTTGCTTCTGCCAACGCTCGCACGCTACCGTCGAAGCTCGCTCGTAATCCTCTTGCTCTAATTCCAGGTAACTGCGACCGCTCTTACTTTGTTTGAGTTTATTTGTTCCACCTGATGGAGGGGGTGTCAGGTCTGGGGACGACCACGTCGCCCCTTCCCACGCGCGAGTAAGACCCTGACTGTTATTCCCCTCCACAGGTTCATTCTGGCGCGGACTAAACAAACTCGCCGTATATTGGGAGTCCCGGCCGTTTCCCTTGCGCAAAATATGACGCGACCAGTGGAACAGAGTCCTGCTCGGTCGTCTTCTTCTAGTGACGAATCTTCTCCCTCTGGGTCTTCGACCCAGAACTCGATTTCATCTAGCAGATCCCGAACGCGGCCGGACAGAAGTGGGGTCCCGTACTCCGAGGTAGTGGTTGCTGATATTACAGAGAGCAACGCACGGGTTGCCTGTGAGGAAGGTGCTGACCATGCTGCGACCGACGTAACCGAGACGGCCGACAGAGATCAGCAGGGCAACCATGGAGATGATCCTGAGGTTGCTGCTGCACAGGAGATGTCTTGGGTTTCTCTCAACCTGAGGGGTCAGCGCAGCAAGATTCAACGGGGAAGCCAAGACCTGGAGTTTCTTGCGACCGAGCTGAATGAAGGTTGGAGGGTAGATGGTATGGCCAAAGGGGAAGATATTGCGGCCTGGACTGATATGTTAAAATTCACAATGTACCACATCGTTTTCGAACGCATGGGTATAATTCCACCATTCACCAGGTTCCAACGCCAGGTTCTACGGTATCTTCAGGTCGCCCCTTCTCAGCTGAACCCGAACGCTTGGGCGTTCCTGCAGGCGTATGAAGATGTCCTTGCGGTTCTGAAACGACCGGTCTCCATACGACTGTTCTTCCATTTGTTTGAGATGAGCTATATTTATGAAAAAGGCTCCAAGGGCGCCCGCAAGGAAGCGGTCTCATTCAAAAACCGGTCAACGTATAACTTCTTCAAGCCATATCTAGAATCGTTGACGACCGGGTGGAAAAAGGAATTCTTTTGGGTCGTTCCTGAGTCGGCCGAGGCCCAAAATGTGATCGCCCAAATGACCAACGATCAAGAAGGAACCCCTCTGTTTCCTACGGTGTGGAGTTTTAACCACTTCTCCAAAAAGCCGGGCCAGTACGTTTTCAAGGACGCTGATCTTGATGACCTGGACAGGGGGACGATCCATAGATTGAGAAGGATTGCGTCCCTAGTCCCTGAGGGTCGCATCAAAGTTAAAAACGTTGTGGATGCTCGTACCAAGAAGAGTGTCAAGGCCGCTCTTGGTCGGTGGTCGCTCACACCTTTATTTTCTGTCACTTTGTTTTGTTAAATGTTTCTAACCATCTGCTTTTGCCTTTGCAGTTAAAATGACCAGCATGAATGACTTCGACCTGTTGGAGCAATGGGCGGCCGAGGACGGCGATACTTCGCCCGTCCGCGACATACCTGCGGCTCAATCTGGAGGTACGCCTCAAACTGCTGTCACCGGATCTCAGCCTGATCGTCAAGCTCCTCGGGCGGGCACACCAGCACAAGCCATCGACCTGAGCAGCCCACCCAAAAATCAAGGAAAATCAAAAAGGAACAGGTCGGTCGATGATGGGGGCGAGAAGAAAAAGCATAAGAGTGGAAAAAGCCACAGGCCCAGCATCGACCTGCTTGGGTTGGGTGATGAAGACTGTGCCCGCTTCAAGGAGGAACCTTTCGAGGTGATGGCCGAGGCAATGAAGGCCGCTGGTGTTCTGTTCAAGAAGTACCGAGATGAAGAATCAGATCGCTTGCAAGGTAGGCGCCTCGCCCATAGATATTCGTTGCTTGAAGACGACCTAGTAGATAAAAATTTTAAATTGAATTCTGCCTTGTCATTGCTCGCAGAAATGAGGGGTGAGCGAGACGGCCTGCTCAAGAAAATGAAGGAGCTCGAACCGACAATCAAAGCGGCCGCTGACAATGAGAGGAAGCTTGTCGAAGCAGAACGCCAGCTTGTGGTTGCTGTTTCTGCTCAAACACTGGCCGAGTCCTCTTTGGACAAGGCGGTCGCTGACAAGGAAGTAGCTGAGAAAGAGGTCGAACGCCTCTCTTCCAAGAATAAAGAGCTGTCGAGCCAGGTCGCTAGGCTGAAAACTGAGCTGGAGGCAGTGGAGGCGGAAAGGAACAATTTAAGAGGTCGCTGCAAGGACGTTCTTGAGAAGGCGAAGGGAGCTGCGGAGGGTCAGTTCGAAAATGCGGTCGGTCAGATCAAGATCCTCTACCCTGATCTGTATGTCGATCGTGAGATTGTGCAAAGCAGCCATCGCGCGATCGATCAGCAGATCATCCGCCCCAAGAAGATGTCGAAAGGGAAGGTCCTTCAAGAAGAGGCAGTTATCTACCAAGCCCCCGGCGACTCTTAACTTGTAATTTCTTTTTTGAATTGTAGTCTTGGCTCGCCTGCGAGCGGTGTTTGAATGGGGCGCCCTGGTTTCGACCAAGGCGTCTTTATTTGTAATCAATGACAATTTCTCTATGAATTCCAGCCCGTTTAATTGCTCTATAATTGATTTTCATTCATTTTTGCTCTTAATTTATTTTTGCAATTCGGCTCGGCCAATCGATGGTCTGAGCAGGTCGCTCGTATGGGCCGTTCGAGGGTACTCTTTTAGGCCGCTCGGCGGCTCTCACTTGGGCCATTCAATGGCACTCTTTTAGGCCGCGCGGCGGCTCTCGCTTGGGCCATTCGATGGCACTATTTTTTAGGCCGCTCGGCGGCTCTTGTTTGGGCCATTCGATGGCACTCTTTTTAGGCCGCTCGGCGGCTCTCGTTTGGGCCATTCGATGGCACTCTCTTTAGGCCGCTCGGCGGCTCTCGTTTGGGCCATTCGATGGCACTCTTTTTAGGCCGCTCGGCAGCTTTCGTTTGGGCCATTCGATGGCACTCTACCGGTCGCTCGACTGCTACTCGCATGGTGAGCGACCGTGCATACAATTTGCATGAAAATAAATACACAAGTCGAATTTTAAGGTCGGTCCTCAGTAAAAAACCCCTGTGGGGAAAAAGAGCGACCGCCTGTTCTTTATTGATGAATTGATGTTTACAACTTAGACATAATATTTTCTCAATTTGTCAGCGTTCCATGTTCTGGGGATGGTCGCCCCTTCCATGGTTTCCAGCTCGTACGCTCCCTTTCCGGTCTTGCTGATGACACGGTATGGTCCTTCCCAATTGGGGGCTAGCTTTCCCTGGCGAGCGTTCTTATTTCCTACTTCGGCCCTTCTGAGGACTAGCTGCCCAACGGAGAATTCCCTCTTCTGGACGCGGGCGTTGTATCTTGCAGCGACCTTCTGTTTGATGAGTTGCTCCCTAAGTGACGCCTTGGTTCGCAGCTCATCAACCAGGTCGAGTTCTTCTCTTGTTGCTTGCTCATTTGCGGCCGGGGTTGGTGGGTTGGTCGTCCTCCAACTTAGCTCTCCCATCTCAATTGGGATGACAGCGTCAGTACCATAGACCAGTCTAAATGGTGACTCCCCGGTCGATGAGTGGGGGGTCGTTCTGTAGGCCCAAAGGACCGACTGTAGCTCTTCTGCCCAATTGCCTTTGGCTTCATCTAACCTCCTTTTCAGCCCGCGTAGTACTACCCTGTTGGCCGCTTCTGCCTGGCCATTGGTTTGTGGGTGCTCGACCGAGGTGAAACGCTGTTTCACGCCAAGGCCGGCCAGCATTTCTCTGAATTTTCTGTCAGCGAACTGAGTTCCATTGTCGGTCACCAGTTGTTGGGGCACTCCAAAGCGGGCGAGCACATTTCGACCAAAAAACCTGGATACCTTCGCTGAGGTAATGGTGGCGAGCGGCTCTGCTTCTATCCACTTGGTGAAGTAGTCGATCGCGACGATGAGGAATTTCAGCTGACCTGGTGCAGGTGGAAAAGGGCCGAGCAGGTCCATGCCCCACCAAGCGAACGGCCAGGGTGGGGTCAAGCTGTGTAGTTCTGATGAGGGCGCTATGTGCACGTCGGCATGGATTTGGCATTTCTTGCACTTCTGAACCAGTAACTTAGCGTCTTCATCCATGGTCGGCCAATAATATCCGGCCCTGAGTGCCTTCTTAGCAATCGACCGACCACCTTGGTGGCTACCACAATCTCCCTCATGTATGTCTCTTAGTACATGGTCGGCCTCGACCGACGTGAGGCACCTCAGCAATGGGGATGAAAAGCCCCTTCTATACAGTCTTCCTTCGATCACCGAGTACTTGGTCGCTCGTAACCTCAGGAGTTTTGCTGCCTTCTGGTCGCAAGGTTCTACCCCATCAAGAATATATTGTAGGATCGGAGTGATCCAGTCTTTATCTGAGTCGACCGCTAGGATGGCTAATGGTTGAGCGGGCTTAGTAGACACGCTCGGCCGCGTTAATGTTTCCTGAATTAGAATTCTGTGATTTCCAGGAGCCTTTGTACTGGCTAACTTTGATAGGATGTCAGCCCTCACGTTCTCTGTCCTGGGGACGTGCTTAACTTCTGCTCGGTCGAATTGCCTGAGCAGCTCCCTTACCTTGGCCAAATAATTCTTCAGGACGTCGTCCTTTGCGTCGTATAGGTCCTGAATTTGGGATACTACCAGTAGAGAGTCGGAGTGAAGTTCGACACGGTCGACATTGAACTCTTTGGCTAGCTGTAGCCCGGCAATGCACGCTTCATACTCGGCCTGATTGTTTGAAGTGTGAAATGCAAAAGTTAATGACACTTCACAGTAAGTCCTTCTGTGTTCTCAAGTATCAAGCCGGCCCCACTTCCTTTGCTGTTGGAGGACCCGTCTACGTGCAAAGTCCAGGTAGTGACGGCCTGATCATCTGGTATTGGAGTCATCTCAGCGATGAAGTCGGCCAACACTTGTGCCTTAGCGGCCGATCTGGCCTCAAACTTGATTCCAAACTCACTGAGTTCCACAGCCCACTTGATCATACGCCCTGCAAGGTCAGGTCGGTGAAGGATTTGCCTAATAGGCTGGTCGGTCCTTACCACAACCTGATGGGCCACGAAATAAGGATGTAATCTACGAGCGGCCACAAGTAACGCCAAGGCTAGTTTCTCGATCTTCTGGTACCTGATTTCTGGGCCTTGAAACACCTTGCTGATGAAATAGACCGGGTTTTGCTTTAGGTCGCATTCCCTGACTAGAACGGCGCTCATGGCTTCGTCCGTTATGGCCAAGTACAAGTAAAGTGTCTCCCCCGGTTGCGGCTTGGTCATGATGGGCGGGTTGGTTAGTGCCGCCTTCAGCTCGTCCAATGCTCGCTGGCATTGATCGGTCCATTGAAATTCGACCTCTTTCTTCAAAAGCTTGAACAGTGGAAGAGATTTGCACGCTGATTTAGGTATAAATCGTGACAAGGCAGCGACCATGCCATTCAATTGCTGGATCTCTTTTTTCGTAGTGGGCGGCCTCATGTCGGCGACCGCCCTACACTTATCAGGGTTCGCTTCAATCCCTCGCTCTGTTAAGTGGAAGCCCAGGAACTTGCCCGCCCTTACTCCGAAGGTGCACTTCTCTGGATTCAACCTTAAAGAATTCTTCGTTGCTTCCTCAAAGATTTCCCTTAGGTCGTTACTGTGGTCTTGGTCGGTTTTGCTCTTGATGATCATATCATCCAAGTAGACCTCTGATATTCGACCGATCTGCCGCCTGAAAACTTTGTTCATCATCCTCTGGTAGGTCGCTCCGGCGTTCTTCAGACCAAAGGGCATTACCTTATACTGGAAATTTCCCCGATCGGTCATGAACGCGGTCTTATGCCGATCGGGTGGGTACATGGTGATCTGATTGTATCCTGAGTAGGCGTCTAGAAAAGACAGAAGTTTATAGCCCGCAGCCCCGTCGACCAGTTTGTCAATGCTTGGCAGTGGAAAGGCGTCCTTCGGGCATGCCTTATTCAGGTCGGTATAATCGACGCACATGCGCCACTTACCATTTTTCTTCTTTACCAACACGACGTTGGAAAGCCATGTTGTATACTTAATTTCCTCAATGAAATTGGCCTTGATGAGGTCGTCAACTGCCTGGGCGGCCGCCATTGCTTTCTCTTCGCTCTGAGTTCGCCTCTTTTGTGCGACCGGCCTTGCTGTCTCATCAACGGACAGTTGGTGGAAGGCAATTTCAATTGGGATCCCGGGCATATCTGATGCCTGCCATACAAAAAGGTCTGCGTAATCCCTGAGGCAGGTGATGAGCTCTTGCTTGACTTCTTCAGGTAGGTCGCTCCCCAACTTAACTGTCTTAGTTGGGTCGTCCATTAACTGAACATCGATCAATTCCCCGTGGGGCTCAGGCCTCTTGAGTCTATTCTTTAGCTCACGGGCTAAATCATCGTCGTCGTCCTCAGGGTCGCTATCAGGGTCGTATCGAGCATCCAGGTCGGCCACATTGACCTGATGCCCCTCTCCAAGATTCTGAGGTTTGGCATTCGTCACCTCCATGTCACAAATTTCTTGATAGAGGAAATGGCTCCTCATGGCCGCCTCCATGTCGGCCATCACTGTCACAACTCGGTCGTTTTTACTGTAAAACTTCATCTTCAGATGTACAGTTGAGGCTACGGCCTCCAATTTTCCCAGAGTTGGGCGGCCGATGATACAGTGGTAACACGATTTGATTGGCAGAACTAAGAACGTCGTTCTGACCGTCCTGTACGACGTGCTGCCGCTCGTGTCATCTCCAAAGGTGACAAGTAATTCTATCGTCCCCAGCGGGTAGGTGGTCGCCCCATTGAACCCGGTCAATGGGGTTGGTACTGCTTGGGGAATACTCTCGCTCCTATCCACATTTAACTTGTCGATCAATTCTTCGAACATGATGTCGGCCGAGCTCCCTTGGTCGACCAGTATTCTTCTGACCTCGGTGTTGGCCATTACGGCCGATACTACCAAAGGAACATAATTATTAACTTTTCCATCAAGCAAGTCTTCGTCCCCAAAGAAAATGGGCGGCCTATTCGAGGCCGGCCGTGGGGTTGAAGTTGAACCGACCATCATGAGTTCGTTCCACTTCCTCTTCATCGCCTTGTTGGACTCTCTGATGTCCAACGGATTACCTCCATGGATGACCATGGCTACGTTGCGGCCCTTCGATTGTCTGGGGTCGCGTTCTTCCTCTGAACTGTTACGCGCTTGCTCGATCGCTGAGTTAACGATCGCCTTACCTTTGTCATTGGCGGGTTGGCCAACGGCTCTTTGATCAGGGAGATCGTTACCTTCATCTTTGACATATTGCCTCAACTTGCCCTTCTGTATGAGGTCTTCTATGTCATCTTTTAGGGCCATGCAGTCATTGGTGTCATGCCCCTTACTCTTGTGATATCTGCAGTATTTCTTGGTAGGCCGACCTCCTTTCTTCAGTACTAAAGGATCAGGTCGCCTCACACCAGTGAATTCATTGTTCTGGCACTCCGTGAAGATCTGTGCGATCGGAGTGTTCAATTTGGTACGCTGCTCGTACCTCTTGGGCCGGTACTCGGGCTTACTGTCACGGTCTTGCCCCTTGACCGACCTGCCAGTTTCTTCCTTGGGACGCGCGCGGGCGCCCTTGTCGGCCGCCAGTTGCTCCTCATAGCCCATATGGTCGTTGGCCCTTCTAAGGAACAGGCCGAGGTCGTAGTAGCGGTTCAAAGAAAACTCTTCGGCAAACCTGTGGTTCTTTCTTATACCACGCTTGAGGTACTTCAGTTTGTCCGTGTCTGATAGGTTGCGGACTGTGTCGGCCTCTGTCATGAACCGGTCGATAAACTCCCTCAATGGTTCATTTTCTCCTTGGACGACCGAATCCAAGTGTTCTTCGTAACGATACTGACAACGGTTGGCCGTGTAATTGGCCAAGAACATTGCCACAAGACCTTCCCAAGAAGAGACCGAGTTGGGACGCAGAGATTCCCACCATTCTAATGCCCGGCCTTCGAGCGACTGAGGGAAAAGTCTGCACTTCATCGTGCGTCCCAGCTCCCTGTAGCTACAGTAGTTATTGAAGTACATCAGGTGTTTATCTGGATCCCCGCGACCGTTAAACTTGTTCAGGTTTGGGGGCTTCCTCAGGTCCCTTGGGATGCGATAACGTCTGATTTCGCTGGTGAAGGGCCCCTGTCCGGTCGGTATGGGATTCTGCCCGTAAGGCTGCATGGCGGCATAAGCTTGGTCGACGGGAAAACCGTAAAGGCCGACCGGCTGACCAAGGAGTCTATCAGCAATTGGAGGACGTGCATGGTATTGTGGAGCATGTGGCGACGACCGTCTTCTAGGTCGCTCTGAATGGTTCCTTCTCGGTCGGCTGATGGCATGGGAGACATCTCTAATCTCCCCGTTACTGTAGTCGTCAAACTCCTCATACGAGTCCCACGACCTGCTTCTTGATCGGCGGGATCCTGAGGACTCGTTGGACGAGTATCTTGTTGGCGACCCTTCTGACTCTGGTCGGTAGCTTGAGTCAGCGTAGTCGTAATCTTCTTCGGGAGAGCGACGGTGACGACTTCTTCGACGAGGAGGCGACCTGTGAACGATCGCCCTTCTTGGAAGATTGCGTCGGGATACGCCTCGACGAGGAGGAGCTTCTCTTCGTGGTGGTGAACGATGGGGCCGAGAAGGTTGGCCTCGGTGACCGCTGTCCGCACGCGGGCGGATTGAGATCGAACCTCTCTCATAGCATTCGATCAGTTCGTCTCGATCAGCAATCACTTGATTCTTTTGCTCCAGAATTAGTATGAGCGCTTGGGTCACGTGCTCTGGCAACGCTTCTGGAATTCCCGCTTCGGCCAGCTCGGCCGGTAGCTGCGGGGCTGGTTGGGTAACTGGCCCTCTGCCGCCCTGTACTGAGGGTTCTTGGCGAGGCTCATCTTGTGATTCACGAACGGTCACAGGCACGCCCTCTGGGGTCCGTTGAGGTCGGTTCTGCCCAGAGGTGTTGAGCCTTGAAGAAGTACGTATCTGACGCGGCGGCATGATTTGATGTGGAATAGCGCTCGGGCCTCCCACTGTGGTCGCCAATTGATCGTACCTGATCAATACGATGGGTTGTTGTTGATGACGTTGATCGGTCGCTGTGATGAGGGACCGAGTTGTAAGCCGCACGCGGGTGGTACCTGCAAAGGCACTCCAACGCTCAAGTCAGAGGTGCTTCAACGGGCAGGGTCACAAGGTGAGTAAAACATACCTGAAGCCACATGCTGGTGTGGTATATATAACGCTGGCGTGCTAGCCGTTGCGGATTTTACGGGACCGGCCGCATCTTGCGGAGCAAGGTAGACGATGGGCCGCGTTGGGCCGGCCTTGGTCGAATGGGCCGCTGGCCCATGTTGCACCTGGTTGCTGCGTGCAGCACCCCCCTGCTGCAGGTTGCGCTGGACTGTCTCGTTGGGCCTATTGGGCCACTCCAGAACAATTACCATTTAGTTCTTACCTGTTAACTATCGGCCAAATATAAAACTCAAGAATCGAAAGCAGGATCACAAAGCATTACCAACTCAAAACTTTGTCTAGTAAGTTAAAAAATTTATTTTTAATTACATATTTATAAAATACATACCTATTTACCAATGAATTTATTTCTAGATAAGATATTAGATCAAAATATATGACAGGATAACCAAAGTATACCAACTAAATAATATTTCATCAATTACTATCAAAGTTGTCATATTTATATATGATAAATATATTTCATAAATATTTAACGACAAAAGTTGAAACAATAAATGTGATTTTTATTAAATATAAAGTTGACCAAAATAACTTCAGAATATTATATTAGGTAAGTTTTATTTATTTTTTTTAAAACAATTAATATGTATTTCTATATATTTAAATCTAATATAGATAATGTACGGTAGTCTTAAATAATATATTTTGGTTTATTAATTTTTCTTAAAATTATTCAATACAATAATTAAGTATGTGAAAGGATTTCAATTTCTTTTTGACCAAATAAAGATTGGATTTGGTAAATAATTTAATAAATCAAATTACATTTAATAATCGGTTGTTTTACAATTAAATGCATGGTTTGACTGAGATATCAAATATGTATATAAACATGCTTGGTGGGATCAAATTTCTCACAAAACCTATCAATGTTTGAAGTCGATTCTTTCCTACTTAAAGGTATATAGGACCTTCATGTTTTTTATCGAAATTGTTGCCTTTCGTCCAAACCTTTCGTCTTCTAGTTAGAAAGATCTACTTCAATAACAATATTTGTATACCATCCTATCAAGTCAATGAAGCACCAGATCTACATATGTCTATATAGTAAGAACCTCTTCCTTAAAATTTCACATACATTTCATGGAATTTTGATAAGTACACATAGCAACAACACAGTTACTATTTGTTTTTTCTTTTTTATATTGCTGAACATATGGTTGGATTTGTTTCATAAAGGGGAAGTATCGACCCTCAAGATTTTGACTTGCGCATATTTTTTTGAATGGATGTCTGAATTTGGTGGGTATTTTATGTTTTTTTTGCATCCAAGAGGTTGTATTTTATGTTAAATCACATATAAGTTAACAAAGTAGTAGTATTAATAGTAGTGACAAGTGACTGTGAGAGTGAGACTCTTTGCTCCTTGTTTTGCACACCTTACAACACAATACGACGATGGCAAGAGGCAAAGAAAAGGCCAAGAGAAAGACTACACTGCAACCAGAACAGGAAGGCTGGTGTTTTGCATGCAAAGCAGGTGGTCAACTCGTTGTTTTTGATCACAAAAACTATGGAAAATTTTATCATCCGAATTGCGTTGAAAAGGATGAGTCTTTTTTTGATAATGTCAATTCTTAGTTTTGTGGTTGGCATGTTTGCTTCAACTACAATAAGCACCCGAAGTTTTGTTGTAGTGGCTGTCCACAAGCTGTGTGCAAAAGGTGCTTTTCTCACTCAGAATTTACACTTGTTAGAGGTGTTAAAGGGTTGTGTGTTGATTGTGTGGGGATAGTACAGATTATAAATCAAAATTTGGAACATGACTCCGATATGAACAATATAAGTTTGGATGAGAATGAAACCTATGAAGCTTTATATAAGGAATACTGGAAAAATATTAAGGTAAAAGAAGGGCTTACCAGTGATTCTCTAAATGAAACATATGAATCATCACTGACAATCCCTTCTTTTACCTTAATATTTTTTCAGTATTCCTTAAATAAAGCTTCATATGTTTCATTGTCATCCAAGCTTATTTTATTCCCCTCTGAGTCATGCTCCAAATTTTGTTCTATATTCTGTACTATCTACGCACAATCGACGCACAACCCTTTAACACCTCTAACAGGAGTAAATTCTGAGGCAGAAAAGCACTTTTCGCACACAGCTTGTGGAAAGCCAATACAACAAAACTTCGGGCGCTTATTGCAGTTGAAAAAAACATGCCAACCACAAAACCAAGATTTGACATTATCAAAAAAAGAGTCATCCTTTTCAACGCAATCTGGATGATAAACTTTTCCACAGTTTTTGTGATCACAAACAACGAGTTGACCACTGTCTTTGCATACAAAACACCAGTCTCCCAGTTCTGGTTACAGCGAAATCGTTCTCTTGACGTTTTCTTTGTCTCTTGCCATCGTCGTATTGTGTTGTAAGGTGTGCAAAACAGGGAGGAGAGAGTCTCACTCTCGCGGTGAGTGGTCACTACTATTAATACTACTATTGTGTTAACTTATATATGAGTTAACATAAAATACAACCTTTTGGCTTCAAAAAAACATCAAATACCCACCAAATTCAGATATCCATTAAAAAAAATATGCACATGTCAAAATCTTCAGGGTCGATACCTCCCCTTTATGAAACAAATTCAACCTTACATTCAGCAATACGAAAAAGAAAAAAAATAGTAATCGTGTCATTGCAAAGCACATGCTTTTAAATTTTTACTTAAATATTTTCAATTCAAATCAACATATATAGCACCAATTGGGCAAAAAAATAGTGATTTAGACATATGTACTTTTCATAATTACATGAAATGTATGTGAAGTTTTAAGGAAGAGGTTCATACTATTAGACATATGTAGAATCACTTTGGCATCTCATCAAGTAAATTACTCAATCATCAAACCAAATAAATCAATAATCAAATCATTTAGCAATCAAAGTAAGTAAAATCACTTTGGGTGTTACACAGTTCCTGCCCTCCATACTCCCAGAACTGTGTGTAATTTTTTGGGGACCCCTCATCTGAGAAACTATTTTACCTAATGTTTTTCATTGGTGCTTAGCAGAATATATATATGTTCACTTTTTAAAAGCAAACAAAAAGATATAATATATAGATTATTTATGTTCTTTGTACCGAACACAAGAATATTTATGTTGGTTAGTTAAATCTATATTCAATAACGTGTAATAAATCGTTATAAGAAATACGTGACATTGTTGCTTACTTGTTATGTTTTTTGATATTTTCGTTTACCGAAATGATTAGAAATTGTAACAATAAAACTCATGTTTCAATACTAAAGGTTATATATAATATTGAGAAAAAGGATCAAATGAATCAAAAATAACAGTTGTGTTTCTCAGTTTTAAACGAGATTGACATACCATAGATGGTCGATTATATCCCGCTTGAATGTGATAGATTAGTTATATTTAACAAATGTTCAATATTTATTTTTATAAACAATTAATTAATTATTTGTGAGGACCATTTAACATATTTTTAGTGATTTTCATAAATCTATGCGATCATGAAGAGATCCAATGGTGCTTGACCATCGTCAAGACCATGCACAAACAACAAAGTTTTGGCAAGGACACACAATATTACCATTTAGTTCTTACCGGTTAACTATCGGCCAAATATAAAACTCAAGAATCGAAAGCAAGATCACAAAGCATTACCAACTCAAAACTTTGTCTAGTAAGTTAAAAAATTTATTTTTAATTACATATTTATAAAATACATACCTATTTACCAATGAATTTATTTCTAGATAAGAGATTAGATCAAAATATATGACAGGATAACCAAAGTATACCAACTAAATAATATTTCCTCAATTACTATCAAAGTTGTCATATTTATATATGATAAATATATTTCATAAATATTTAACGACAAAAGTTGAAACAATAAATGTGATTTTTATTAAATATAAAGTTGACCAAAATAACTTCAGAATATTATATTAGGTAAGTTTTATTTATTTTTTTTAAAACAATTAATATGTATTTCTATATATTTAAATCTAATATAGATAATGTATGGTAGTCTTAAATAATATATTTTGGTTTATTAATTTTTCTTAAAATTATTCAATACTATAATTAAGTATGTGAAAGGATCTACGTCAATAACAATATTTGTATACCATCCTATCAAGTCAATGAAGCACCAGATCTACATATGTCTATATAGTAAGAACCTCTTCCTTAAAATTTCACATACATTTCATGGAATTTTGATAAGTACATATAGCAACGACACAGTTACTATTTGTTTTTTCTTTTTTATATTGCTGAACATATGGTTGGATTTGTTTCATAAAGGGGAAGTATCGACCCTCAAGATTTTGACTTGCGCATATTTTTTTTGAATGGATGTATGAATTTGGTGGGTATTTTATGTTTTTTTTGCATCCAAGAGGTTGTATTTTATGTTAAATCACATATAAGTTAACAAAGTAGTAGTACTAATAGTAGTGACAAGTGACTGTGAGAGTGAGACTCTTTGCTCCTTGTTTTGCACACCTTACAACACAATACGAGGATGGCAAGAGGCAAAGAAAAGGCCAAGAGAAAGACTACACTGCAACCAGAACAGGAAGGCTGGTGTTTTGCATGCAAAGCAGGTGGTCAACTCCTTGTTTTTGATCACAAAAACTATGGAAAATTTTATCTTCCGAATTGCGTTGAAAAGGATGAGTCTTTTTTTGATAATGTCAATTCTTAGTTTTGTGGTTGGCATGTTTGCTTCAACTACAATAAGCACCCGAAGTTTTGTTGTAGTGGCTGTCCCCAATCTGTGTGCAAAAGGTGCTTTTCTCACTCAGAATTTACACTTGTTAGAGGTGTTAAAGGGTTGTGTGTTGATTGTGTGGGGATAGTACAGATTATAAATCAAAATTTGGAACATGACTCCGAGGGGAACAATATAAGTTTGGATGAGAATGAAACCTATGAAGCTTTATATAAGGAATGCTGGAAAAATATTAAGGTAAAAGAAGGGCTTACCAGTGATTCCTTAAATGAAACATATGAATCATGACTGACAATCCCTTCTTTTACCTTAATATTTTTTCAGTATTCCTTAAATAAAGCTTCATATGTTTCATTGTCATCCAAGCTTATTTTATTCCCCTCTGAGTCATGCTCCAAATTTTGTTCTATATTCTGTACTATCTACGCACAATCGACGCACAACCCTTTAACACCTCTAACAAGAGTAAATTCTGAGGCAGAAAAGCACTTTTCGCACACAGCTTGTGGAAAGTGTTACCAAGTGGCTTCAGTCTCAAGAGGGGGGTGAATTGAGATTTAAAACTTTTCAGATCTTTCGAAAACGTTTTTCCCCTTTTCAATGACTTAGATCAATTTTCGCGCAGGTTAAGTGGAAGCGAAGGAATTAGAATGTAAAGCAGTAAAGTAGAATAACAGTAAAGCAGGAAAGCAGTAATGCACGCAGAGATTTATCCTGGTTCGGTCACCTCCTGGTGACCTACGTCCAGTCCTCACACCCTTGTGAGATTTTCCACTAACACAACAAGGCTTACAGGTGCCTTGGAAAACCTTTACAGACTCAGGCACTCTCCTCCTAGGATACCCCACCTATAGAGAGCCCTCAGATCTAATATAACAATAACAAGAGATACCCCACCCCTGTTATAATCAACTGCCCTAGAAAGATACCCCACTTCCTAGTACATGCAGCTACCCTAGAGAGATACCCCACTCCCTAGAACAAAACACAACAATTAAATAATAAACAATTGTAAATGCAGAAATACCTCTAGTGTAGGCAGATATTACAAATTGAAGAATACAACCCCAACTAACTCTTAGCAACAGATCAGCTCAGACAGACCAACGGTACGTGACGAGCAAAAGTATAAGCGTGAAGAGTTTTCTCAAGAGTTTTCTGTTTCATGCAAGTGGGTTGAGTTGTGTGTTGTGTTGAATGAATCGTGAAGCACTGCCTATTTATAGGCTATGAGGAATTCATTTTTACGTTGAAAATAGTGTAGGAATCGATTCTTTGTTAAAATGTATTTGATCCAGGAATCGATTTATTTAGGTGAGGAATCGATTTATCTTTGTTTGGAAAATATGGGAAATCGATTCTTGAGTGCCATGGAAAGCTAGGAATCGATTCTATACTTAGTGAGAATATGTAGGAATCGATTTTCAGCTTGCCTGAGACAAGTGGGAATCGATTCTCAGTTGTTTGCAAAAGATTGGGAATCGATTCTTCCCTTAAAAATTATTTGGCTCAGAAATCGATTTGTGTATTGAAAAACATGACCTGACAATCGATTCTTCCTTTTCTGTTTTACCTAAAAATCGATTTTATGCATGAGGAAATCGATTTTGTTATTATAAAAGGTGATAAGAATGTTTACGTAAATATGCATGCAACTTTAAAAAACTTTGTGAGTGTGTGAGACTTTGAGATACGAGCTGACCTTTGAAAGAGCTTACACTTTTTCCTAAGACACACCCAAACCCTAAGGACTACCCTTATTTTTAAGGACTACCCTTAAACTTGAATCTTCAGTACTTGGCTTGCTTGTCTTGGATTGTGACTTTGACGTTTAGTTACTTTTATTGACTTTGACCGTCAATCTTACCTTTGTCTTTTTCATCATCAAAACACATCCTGCAATATCAGGTTACCTGCAACACAAGGTATCCACATTCTCCCCCTTTTTGATGATGACAAAACATTAACTCATCTCAAGGTGGGAGGTTAGTTCAAACAGATAATGTATATGATACTCCCCCTATCATGATGCTCCCCCTGTTTTATTGACTGTATGCAAGTAAATGCAAATGCATGCTGAATATTAAAACTTTATTCTAAATATTAAAAACTCTATTCTTCTCCCCCTTTTTGTCATGATCAAAGAGGGCAACATGTAATAAAAAATGTGAATCTAACAGCATGAAGAGGAATCAATGATTCCAAGTTCTCTTCGAATGGAGAAGAAGTTTTCTTTTTGTAAAGGTTTTGTAAAAATATCAGCTAGCTGTTTTGCCGATTCCACAAATTCGATTACACAATCCCCTTTTTGGACATGATCTCTAAGAAAATGGTGTCTTATCTCTATATGCTTGGTCCTAGAGTGTTGGACGGGGTTCTTTGTAAGACTGATAGCGCTGCTATTGTCGCATTTTATAGGGATATGATCTAGATCTATACCATAGTCAAGAAGTTGTTGCTTCATCCAAAGGATTTGTGCACAACAGCTCCCTGCTGCAACATATTCTGCTTCAGCAGTTGACAGTGCGACACTGACTTGTTTCTTACTGTGCCATGAGACTAATGCACTACCTAGTATGTGACATGTTCCACTAGTGCTTTTTCTGTCCAACTTACATCCTGCAAAGTCAGAATCTGAATATCCAATAAGACTACATGTGGCGCCTTTTGGGTACCATAGACCAACATTTTGAGTGCCTACCAGATATCTCATTATTCTTTTGACAGCTACTAAATGTGACTCTTTTGGATTTGCTTGATACCTAGCACACATGCAAACACTAAACATGATGTCCGGTCTACTAGCAGTTAAGTAGAGAAGAGAGCCAATCATACCTCGATATTTGCTTAGATCTACCGGTTTACCTTCTTCATCTTTGTCCAAGTAGCATGAGGTGCTCATTGGTGTGGACATTTCTTTTGCTTTGTCCATTTCGAATCTTTTGAGTAGTTCTTTGCAGTACTTTGATTGAGATATGAAAATGCCGTTGTTTGTTTGTTTTATTTGAAGCCCAAGGAAGAAGTTGAGTTCTCCCATCATTGACATTTCAAATTCATTCTGCATAATACTTGAAAATTCTTTGCAAAGCAATTCATTAGTAGCACCGAAAATAATATCATCCACATAAATTTGCACGAGTAAGATGTCATCTTTTGACCTTTTTATAAAGAGTGTAGTGTCAACTTTTCCTCTTTGAAAATCATGATTGAGTAGAAATTTGCTCAATCTTTCGTACCAAGCTCTGGGAGCTTGCTTCAGACCATATAGAGCCTTTTTGAGTTTAAAAACATGGTCTGGTTTTTCGAAATTTTCAAAACCAGGAGGTTGTTCAACATATACTTCTTCTTGGATAAAACCATTTAAGAAAGCGCTCTTAACATCCATTTGATACAATTTAAAATCCATGATTGATGCAAAAGCAAGTAACATGCGAATAGCTTCTAATCTAGCTACAGGAGCATACGTTTCATCATAGTCTATTCCTTCTTCTTGATTATAACCTTTAGCAACTAGTCTAGCTTTGTTCCTAATTATTATACCTGATTCGTCTAGCTTGTTTTTAAACACCCATTTTGTGCCTATTATCTGGTGTTTATCAGGTCTAGGAACTAGATCCCACACTTCGTTTCTTTCAAACTGATTTAACTCTTCTTGCATAGCAATAGTCCAATGTTCATCAACTACGGCTTCATCTATATTTCTAGGTTCAATTTGAGATACGAAAGCCATATGATTACATGCATTTCGAATAGAGTTACGAGTAGTTACCCCTTTAGTTACATCACCTATGACATTTTCAAGAGAGTGATCCCTTGGGATTCTCCATTCCTTGGGAAGTTCACTGCTTGATCCTTCTTCTGATTTCTCTTGAGGGATGGTTTTTGTTTCTTCTTCTTTCTTCTTCTCACCTATCTCTAACTCTTCAGGTTCATCTGCAATATCAATAACCTTTCCCAGCCTTTTGGGGTTAGTTTCATCAAATGTAACATGTACAGATTCCTCAATTACCTTATTTCTTTTATTAAAAATTCTAAAGGCCTTGCTAGATAAAGAGTAACCAAAAAAAATTCCTTCATCAGCTTTAGCATCGAATTTACCTAGGTTGTCTTTTCCATTATTCAATACAAAACATTTTCAACCAAAGGTGTGAAGGTGTGAAATATTTGGTTTTCTCCCCTTGTAAAGTTCATAGGGGGTTTTCTTTAAAATAGGCCTAATTAGAACTCTATTCATAACATAACAAGCAGTACTTACAGCATCCGCCCAAAAGTATTTTGGGATGTCATGATCATTTAGCATTGTTCTGGCAAGTTCCTCCAATGATCGATTTTTCCTTTCAACAACTCCATTTTGTTGAGGAGTTCTAGGTGCTGAGAAGTTGTGATTTATACCAAGTTCTTCACATAGGATTTCGAATTTTTCATTTTCAAATTCTCCACCGTGATCAGATCGAATTGAGACAATCTTCAATTCTTTCTCATTTTGAATGCTGCGAGCAAGCTTTTTGAATGCTCCAAAAGCTTCGCTCTTATTTGCCAGAAAGAGAGTCCAGGTATACCTTGAATAATCATCTACTATAACTAGAGCATAGTAATTTCCACCATAACTTTTTGTCCTTGAGGGACCAAATAGATCCATGTGTAACAGCTGCAAAGGTTTGTTAGTAGACACAATATTTTTTGATTTAAAGGACACTTTTACCTGTTTACCCTTTTGGCATGCATCACACAATTTATCTTTTTCAAACTTGATATTAGGCAAACCACTAACTAGATCTTTAGACACTAGCTTGTTAAGATGATCCATATGAATATGAGCTGTCCTACGGTGCCATAACCAAGAGTTTTCTTCCTTACTAATGAGGCAACATGCATTATGTGATGAAACACTATCTAAACTTATCATGTATATGTTTTCTACTCTATTTCCCATCATTCTAACTTGTTTACTTTGTTTATCCTCAATGATGCATGAACCTGAGTCAAATATTACCCTATTTCCTTTATCACAAAGTTGGCTAATGCTTAAAAGATTATGTTTAAGACCTTCAACATAGAGCACATTATCAATAGCAGTAGATAAGTCTTTACCAACTTTACCTTCACCAAGGATTCTTCCTCTGTTATTGTCACCATAAGTCACATGACCGCTTGATCTGGGGGTAAGAGTTAGGAACTTTGTAATATCTCCAGTCATGTGCTTTGAGCATCCGCTGTCAAGGTACCAATCTGACCCCCGTACCTTGAAGCATACCTCGTATTCATTTTCGCTTTCATGATTAGCCATTAATGCAACTTGAGCTTCTTCATCTTCTGATTCATCTGATGAATCCATGCAGTTGTCTTCCCATGCAATGTAGGCTTTTCTTCCTTTGTTATTTTTGAATGCCTTCTTTTCAGATTTGGAGTCCTTTTTCTGTAGATTAGGACATTCCATTTTCATGTGCCCGGGTTTCCCGCATTCATAACAAGTAGGAGGACCGGATGTACTTTCTTTGCTGGAGAACCTTTTTGATTTGAAGTTCTTCTTTGGATAGTTGTTGTTTTTCATGAACCTTTTGAACTTCCGAACCATAAGAGCCATATTCTCTTCATTTTCATCAATTTCATCATCTGAGTTGTCACTATCATTAAATTGACTAGAACAAGATGCTTTTAGAGCCAAGCTTTTCTTTTTCTTATCTGTATTTTCGTACTCAGCTAGACGAGTGAGTTCTAGTTCGTGCTCTTGAAGTTTACCAAACAGAGTAGCCAGAGTCATAGTAGCTAAATTTCTTGATTCAGCTATAGCAGTAACCTTAGGTTGCCATTCTCTTTTCAGACATCTCAGAACTTTGTTGATTAGATCCTCTGCAGGAAATGACTTGCCCAACAAGCTTAACTGATTCACAATGTGAGTGAACCTTTTCTGCATTTCTGGTATTGTTTCACCTGTATTCATTCTAAATAATTCGTACTCTCTGATAAGAGTATTTGTTCTTGCCCTTTTCACTTCATTTGTACCCTCATGAGTAACTTGGAGATTATCCCACATTTCTTGGGCAGATTTACAGTTTGAAACTCGAAAAAACTCATCAGGACTTAAAGCAGAAGTAATAATATTTTTGGCATGTAAATTATGTTGCACTTTTCTTTTCTCATCATCAGACCATTCATTTCTACTTTTAATAGTAAGAATACCATCTACTAAGTGTGTGGGGACATAGGGTCCTTTTTCCACAGCATCCCAAACATCTAAGTCTACCCCTTCAATAAAGATTCTCATTCTTTCTTTCCAATATGCGTAATCTTTCCCGTTGAATCCCGGAGGACGGGTAAGATAAGCACCCTCTTGCGTAGACCAACCTGAAGCCATTTCTCTTGAAGCTGCTAGGCCCTTTATACAAGAGTCTAGCTCTGATACCACTTGTTACCAAGTGGCTTCAGTCTCAAGAGGGGGGGTGAATTGAGATTTAAAACTTTTCAGATCTTTCGAAAACGTTTTTCCCCTTTTCAATGACTTAGATCAATTTTCGCGCAGGTTAAGTGGAAGCGAAGGAATTAGAATGTAAAGCAGTAAAGTAGAATAACAGTAAAGCAGGAAAGCAGTAAAGCACGCAGAGATTTATCCTGGTTCGGTCACCTCCTAGTGACCTACGTCCAGTCCTCACACCCTTGTGAGATTTTCCACTAACACAACAAGGCTTACAGGTGCCTTGGAAAACCTTTACAGACTCAGGCACTCTCCTCCTAGGATACCCCACCTATAGAGAGCCCTCAGATCTAATATAACAATAACAAGAGATACCCCACCCCTGTTATAATCAACTGCCCTAGAAAGATACCCCACTTCCTAGTACATGCAGCTACCCTAGAGAGATACCCCACTCCCTAGAACAAAACACAACAATTAAATACTAAACAATTGTAAATGCAGAAATACCTCTAGTGTAGGCAGATATTACAAATTGAAGAATACAACCCCAACTAACTCTTAGCAACAGATCAGCTCAGACAGACCAACGGTACGTGACGAGCAAAAGTATAAGCGTGAAGAGTTTTCTCAAGAGTTTTCTGTTTCATGCAAGTGGGTTGAGTTGTGTGTTGTGTTGAATGAATCGTGAAGCACTGCCTATTTATAGGCTATGAGGAATTCATTTTTACGTTGAAAATAGTGTAGGAATCGATTCTTTGTTAAAATGTATTTGATCTAGGAATCGATTTATTTAGGTGAGGAATCGATTTATCTTTGTTTGGAAAATATGGGAAATCGATTCTTGAGTGCCATGGAAAGCTAGGAATCGATTCTATACTTAGTGAGAATATGTAGGAATCGATTTTCAGCTTGCCTGAGACAAGTGGGAATCGATTCTCAGTTGTTTGCAAAAGATTGGGAATCGATTCTTCCCTTAAAAATTATTTGGCTCAGAAATCGATTTGTGTATTGAAAAACATGACCTGACAATCGATTCTTCCTTTTCTGTTGTACCTAAAAATCGATTTTATGCATGAGGAAATCGATTTTGTTATTATAAAAGGTGATAAGAATGTTTACGTAAATATGCATGCAACTTTAAAAAACTTTGTGAGTGTGTGAGACTTTGAGATACGAGCTGACCTTTGAAAGAGCTTACACTTTTTCCTAAGACACACCCAAACCCTAAGGACTACCCTTATTTTTAAGGACTACCCTTAAACTTGAATCTTCAGTACTTGGCTTGCTTGTCTTGGATTGTGACTTTGACGTTTAGTTACTTGTATTGACTTTGACCGTCATTCTTACCTTTGTCTTTTTCATCATCAAAACACATCCTGCAATATCAGGTTACCTGCAACACAAGGTATCCACAGAAAGCCAATACAACAAAACTTCGGGCGCTTATTGTAGTTGAAGAAAACATGCCAACCACAAAACCAAGATTTGACATTATCAAAAAAAGAGTCATCCTTTTCAACGCAATCTGGATGATAAACTTTTCCACAGTTTTTGTGATCACAAACAACGAGTTGACCACTGTCTTTGCATACAAAACACCAGTCTCCCAGTTCTGGTTACAGCGAAATCGTTCTCTTGACGTTTTCTTTGTCTCTTGCCATCGTCGTATTGTGTTGTAAGCTGTGCAAAACAGGGAGGAGAGAGTCTCACTCTCGCGGTGAGTGGTCACTACTATTAATACTACTATTGTGTTAACTTATATATGAGTTAACATAAAATACAACCTTTTGGCTTCAAAAAAACATCAAATACCCACCAAATTCAGATATCCTTTAAAAAAAATATGCACCTGTCAAAATCTTCAGGGTCGATACCTCCCCTTTATGAAACAAATTCAACCTTACATTCAGCAATATGAAAAAGAAAAAAAATAGTAATCGTGTCATTGCAAAGCACATGCTTTTAAATTTTTACTTAAATATTTTCAATTCAAATCAACATATATAGCACCAATTGGGCAAAAAAATAGTGATTTAGACATATGTACTTTTCATAATTACATGAAATGTATGTGAAGTTTTAAGGAAGAGGTTCATACTATTAGACATATGTAGAATCACTTTGGCATCTCATCAAGTAAATTACTCAATCATCAAACCAAATAAATCAATAATCAAATCATTTAGCAATCAAAGTAAGTAAAATCACTTTGGGTGTTACACAGTTCCTGCCCTCCATACTCCCAGAACTGTGTGTAATTTTTTGGGGACCCCTCATCTGAGAAACTATTTTACCTAATGTTTTTCATTGGTGCTTAGCAGAATATATATGTTCACTTTTTAAAAGCAAACAAAAAGATATAATATATAGATTATTTATGTTCTTTGTACCGAACACAAGAATATTTATGTTGGTTAGTTAAATCTATATTCAATAACGTGTAATAAATCGTTATAAGAAATACGTGACATTGTTGCTTACTTGTTATGTTTTTTGATATTTTCGTTTACCGAAATGATTAGAAATTTTAACAATAAAACTCATGTTTCAATACTAAAGGTTATATATAATATTGAGAAAATGGATCAAATGAATCAAAAATAACAGTTGTGTTTCTCAGTTTTAAACGAGATTGACATACCATAGATGGTCGATTATATCCCGCTTGAATGTGATAGATTAGTTATATTTAACAAATGTTCAATATTTATTTTTATAAACAATTAATTAATTCTTTGTGAGGACCATTTAACATATTTTTAGTGATTTTCATAAATCTATGCGATCATGAAGAGATCCAATGGTGCTTGACCATCGTCAAGACCATGCACAAACAACAAAGTTTTGGCAAGGACACACAGTATTACCATTTAGTTCGTACCGGTTAACTATCGGCCAAATATAAAACTCAAGAATCGAAAGCAAGATCACAAAGCATTACCAACTCAAAACTTTGTCTAGTAAGTTAAAAAATTTATTTTTAATTACATATTTATAAAATACATACCTATTTACCAATGAATTTATTTCTAGATAAGATATTAGATCAAAATATATGACAGGATAACCAAAGTATACCAACTAAATAATATTTCATCAATTACTATCAAAGTTGTCATATTTATATATGATAAATATATTTCATAAATATTTAACGACAAAAGTTGAAACAATAAATGTGATTTTTATTAAATAAAAAGTTGACCAAAATAACTTCAGAATATTATATTAGGTAAGTTCTATTTATTTTTTTTAAAACAATTAATATGTATTTCTATATATTTAAATCTAATATAGATAATGTATGGTAGTCTTAAATAATATATTTTGGTTTATTAATTTTTCTTAAAATTATTCAATACAATAATCATGTATGTGAAAGGATTTCAATTTCTTTTTGACCAAATAAAGATTGGATTTGGTAAATAATTTAATAAATCAAATTACATTTAATAATCGGTTGTTGTACAATTAAATGCATGGTTTGACCGAGATATCAAATATGTATATAAACATGCTTGGTGGGATCAAATTTCTCACAAAACCTATCAATGTTTGAAGTCGATTCTTTCCTACTTAAAGGTATATATGACCTTCATGTTTTTTATCGAAATTGTTGCCTTGCGTCCAAACCTTTCGTCTTCTAGTTAGAAAGATCTACTTCAATAACAATATTTGTATACCATCCTATCAAGTCAATGAAGCACCAGATCTACATATGTCTATATAGTAAGAACCTCTTCCTTAAAATTTCACATACATTTCATGGAATTTTGATAAGTACATATAGCAACGACACAGTTACTATTTGTTTTTTCTTTTTTATATTGCTGAACATATGGTTGGATTTGTTTCATAAAGGGGAAGTATCGACCCTCAAGATTTTGACTTGCGCATATTTTTTTTGAATGGATGTATGAATTTGGTGGGTATTTTATGTTTTTTTTGCATCCAAGAGGTTGTATTTTATGTTAAATCACATATAAGTTAACAAAGTAGTAGTATTAATAGTAGTGACCAGTGACTGTGAGAGTGAGACTCTTTGCTCCTTGTTTTGCACACCTTACAACACAATACGACGATGGCAAGAGGCAAAGAAAAGGCCAAGAGAAAGACTACACTGCAACCAGAACAGGAAGGCTGGTGTTTTGCATGCAAAGCAGGTGGTCAACTCGTTGTTTTTGATCACAAAAACTATGGAAAATTTTATCATCCGAATTGCGTTGAAAAGGATGAGTCTTTTTTTCATAATGTCAATTCTTAGTTTTGTGGTTGGCATGTTTGCTTCAACTACAATAAGCACCCGAAGTTTTGTTGTAGTGGCTGTCCACAAGCTGTGTGCAAAAGGTGCTTTTCTCACTCAGAATTTACACTTGTTAGAGGTGTTAAAGGGTTGTGTGTTGATTGTGTGGGGATAGTACAGATTATAAATCAAAATTTGGAACATGACTCCGAGGGGAACAAAATAAGTTTGGATGAGAATGAAACCTATGAAGCTTTATATAAGGAATACTGGAAAAATATTAAGGTAAAAGAAGGGCTTACCAGTGATTCCTTAAATGAAACATATGAATCATCACTGACAGTCCCTTCTTTTACCTTAATATTTTTTCAGTATTCCTTAAATAAAGCTTCATATGTTTCATTGTCATCCAAGCTTATTTTATTCCCCTCTGAGTCATGCTCCAAATTTTGTTCTATATTCTGTACTATCTACGCACAATCGACGCACAACCCTTTAACACCTCTAACAAGAGTAAATTCTGAGGCAGAAAAGAACTTTTCGCACACAGCTTGTGGAAAGCCAATACAACAAAACTTCGGGCGCTTATTGCAGTTGAAGAAAACATGCCAACCACAAAACCGACATTTGACATTATCAAAAAAAGAGTCATCCTTTTCAACGCAATCTGGATGATAAACTTTTCCACAGTTTTTGTGATCACAGACAACGAGTTGACCACTGTCTTTGCTTACAAAAACACCAGTTTCCCAGTTCTGGTTACAGCGAAATCGTTCTCTTGACGTTTTCTTTGTCTCTTGCCATCGTCGTATTGTGTTGTAAGGTGTGCAAAACAGGGAGGAGAGAGTCTCACTCTCGCGGTGAGTGGCCACTACTATTAATACTACTATTGTGTTAACTTATATATGAGTTAACATAAAATACAACCTTTTGGCTTCAAAAAAACATCAAATACCCACCAAATTCAGATATCTTTTAAAAAAAATATTCACATGTCAAAACCTTCAGGGTCGATACCTCCCCTTTATGAAACAAATTCAACCTTACATTCAGCAATATGAAAAAGAAAAAAAATAGTAATCGTGTCATTGCAAAGCACATGCTTTTAAATTTTTACTTAAATATTTTCAATTCAAATCAACATATATAGCACCAATTGGGCAAAAAAAAAGTGATTTAGACATATGTACTTTTCATAATTACATGAAATGTATGTGAAGTTTTAAGGAAGAGGTTCATACTATTAGACATATGTAGAATCACTTTGGCATCTCATCAAGTAAATTACTCAATCATCAAACCAAATAAATCAATAATCAAATCATTTAGCAATCAAAGTAAGTAAAATCACTTTGGGTGTTACACAGTTCCTGCCCTCCATACTCCCAGAACTGTGTGTAATTTTTTGGGGACCCCTCATCTGAGAAACTATTTTACCTGTTGTTTTTCATTGGTGCTTAGCAGAATATATATGTTCACTTTTTAAAAGCAAACAAAAAGATATAATATATAGATTATTTATGTTCTTTGTACCGAACACAAGAATATTTATGTTGGTTAGTTAAATCTATATTCAATAACGTGTAATAAATCGTTATAAGAAATACGTGACATTGTTGCTTACTTGTTATGTTTTTTGATATTTTCGTTTACCGAAATGATTAGAAATTTTAACAATAAAACTCATGTTTCAATACTAAAGGTTATATATAATATTGAGAAAAAGGATCAAATGAATCAAAAATAACAGTTGTGTTTCTCAGTTTTAAACGAGATTGACATACCATAAATGGTCGATTATATCCCGCTTGAATGTGATAGATTAGTTATATTTAACAAATGTTCAATATTTATTTTTATAAACAATTAATTAATTATTTGTGAGGACCATTTAACATATTTTTAGTGATTTTCATAAATCTATGCGATCATGAAGAGATCCAATGGTGCTTGACCATCGTCAAGACCATGCACAAACAACAAAGTTTTGGCAAGGACACACAAAATTACCATTTAGTTCTTACCGGTTAACTATCGGCCAAATATAAAACTCAAGAATCGAAAGCAAGATCACAAAGCATTACCAACTCAAAACTTTGTCTAGTAAGTTAAAAAATTTATTTTTAATTACATATTTATAAAATACATACCTATTTACCAATGAATTTATTTCTAGATAAGATATTAGATCAAAATATATGACAGGATAACCAAAGTATACCAACTAAATAATATTTCATCAATTACTATCAAAGTTGTCATATTTATATATGATAAATATATTTCATAAATATGTAACGATAAAAGTTGAAACAATAAATATGATTTTTATTAAATATAAAGTTGACCAAAATAACTTCAGAATATTATATTAGGTAAGTTTTATTTATTTTTTTTGAAACAATTAATATGTATTTCTATATATTTAAATCTAATATAGATAATGTATGGTAGTCTTAAATAATATATTTTGGTTTATTAATTTTTCTTAAAATTATTCAATACAATAATTAAGTATGTGAAAGGATTTCAATTTCTTTTTGACCAAATAAAGATTGGATTTGGTAAATAATTTAATAAATCAAATTACATTTAATAATCGGTTGTTGTACAATTAAATGCATGGTTTGACTGAGATATCAAATATGTATATAAACATGCTTGGTGGGATCAAATTTCTCACAAAACCTATCAATGTTTTAAGTCGATTCTCTCCTACTTAATGGTCTATATGACCTTCATGTTTTTTATCGAAATTGTTGCCTTTCGTCCAAACCTTTCGTCTTCTAGTTAGAAAGACCTACTTCAATAACAATATTTGTATACCATCCTATCAAATCAATGAAGCACCAGATCTGCATATGTCTATATAGTAAGAACCTCTTACTTAAAATTTCACATACATTTCATGTAATTTTGATAAGTACATATAGCAACGACACAGTTACTATTTGTTTTTTCTTTTTTATATTGCTGAACATATGGTTGGATTTGTTTCATAAAGGGGAAGTATCGACCCTCAAGATTTTGACTTGGGCATATTTTTTTTGAATGGATGTATGAATTTGGTGGGTAGTTTATGTTTTTTTTGCATCCAAGAGGTTGTATTTTATGTTAAATCACATATAAGTTAACAAAGTAGTAGTATTAATAGTAGTGACCAGTGACTGTGAGAGTGAGACTCTTTCCTCCTTGTTTTGCACACCTTACAACACAATACGACGATGGCAAGAGGCAAAGAAAAGGCCAAGAGAAATACTACACTGCAACCAGAACAGGAAGGCTGGTGTTTTGCATGCAAAGCAGGTGGTCAACTCGTTGTTTTTGATCACAAAAACTATGGAAAATTTTATCATCCGAATTGCGTTGAAAAGGATGAGTCTTTTTTTCATAATGTCAATTCTTAGTTTTGTGGTTGGCATGTTTGCTTCAACTACAATAAGCACCCGAAGTTTTGTTGTAGTGGCTGTCCACAAGCTGTGTGCAAAAGGTGCTTTTCTCACTCAGAATTTACACTTGTTAGAGGTGTTAAAGGGTTGTGTGTTGATTGTGTGGGGATAGTACAGATTATAAATCAAAATTTGGAACATGACTCCGAGGGGAACAAAATAGGTTTGGATGAGAATGAAACCTATGAAGCTTTATATAAGGAATACTGGAAAAATATTAAGGTAAAAGAAGGGCTTACCAGTGATTCCTTAAATGAAACATATGAATCATCACTGACAGTCCCTTCTTTTACCTTAATATTTTTTCAGTATTCCTTAAATAAAGCTTCATATGTTTCATTGTCATCCAAGCTTATTTTATTCCCCTCTGAGTCATGCTCCAAATTTTGTTCTATATTCTGTACTATCTACGCACAATCGACGCACAACCCTTTAACACCTCTAACAAGAGTAAATTCTGAGGCAGAAAAGAACTTTTCGCACACAGCTTGTGGAAAGCCAATACAACAAAACTTCGGGCGCTTATTGCAGTTGAAGAAAACATGCCAACCACAAAACCGAGATTTGACATTATCAAAAAAAGAGTCATCCTTTTCAACGCAATCTGGATGATAAACTTTTCCACAGTTTTTGTGATCACAGACAACGAGTTGACCACTGTCTTTGCTTACAAAACACCAGTTTCCCAGTTCTGGTTACAGCGAAATCGTTCTCTTGACGTTTTCTTTGTCTCTTGCCATCGTCGTATTGTGTTGTAAGGTGTGCAAAACAGGGAGGAGAGAGTCTCACTCTCGCGGTGAGTGGCCACTACTATTAATACTACTATTGTGTTAACTTATATATGAGTTAACATAAAATACAACCTTTTGGCTTCAAAAAAACATCAAATACCCACCAAATTCAGATATCTTTTAAAAAAAATATGCACATGTCAAAACCTTCAGGGTCGATACCTCCCCTTTATGAAACAAATTCAACCTTACATTCAGCAATATGAAAAAGAAAAAAAATAGTAATCGTGTCATTGCAAAGCACATGCTTTTAAATTTTTACTTAAATATTTTCAATTCAAATCAACATATATAGCACCAATTGGGCAAAAAAAAAGTGATTTAGACATATGTACTTTTCATAATTACATGAAATGTATGTGAAGTTTTAAGGAAGAGGTTCATACTATTAGACATATGTAGAATCACTTTGGCATCTCATCAAGTAAATTACTCAATCATCAAACCAAATAAATCAATAATCAAATCATTTAGCAATCAAAGTAAGTAAAATCACTTTGGGTGTTACACAGTTCCTGCCCTCCATACTCCCAGAACTGTGTGTAATTTTTTGGGGACCCCTCATCTGAGAAACTATTTTACCTGTTGTTTTTCATTGGTGCTTAGCAGAATATATATGTTCACTTTTTAAAAGCAAACAAAAAGATATAATATATAGATTATTTATGTTCTTTGTACCGAACACAAGAATATTTATGTTGGTTAGTTAAATCTATATTCAATAACGTGTAATAAATCGTTATAAGAAATACGTGACATTGTTGCTTACTTGTTATGTTTTTTGATATTTTCGTTTACCGAAATGATTAGAAATTTTAACAATAAAACTCATGTTTCAATACTAAAGGTTATATATAATATTGAGAAAAATGATCAAATGAATCAAAAATAACAGTTGTGTTTCTCAGTTTTAAACGAGATTGACATACCATAAATGGTCGATTATATCCCGCTTGAATGTGATAGATTAGTTATATTTAACAAATGTTCAATATTTATTTTTATAAACAATTAATTAATTATTTGTGAGGACCATTTAACATATTTTTAGTGATTTTCATAAATCTATGCGATCATGAAGAGATCCAATGGTGCTTGACCATCGTCAAGACCATGCACAAACAACAAAGTTTTGGCAAGGACACACAATATTACCATTTAGTTCTTACCGGTTAACTATCGGCCAAATATAAAACTCAAGAATCGAAAGCAAGATCACAAAGCATTACCAACTCAAAACTTTGTCTAGTAAGTTAAAAAATTTATTTTTAATTACATATTTATAAAATACATCCCTATTTACCAATGAATTTATTTCTAGATAAGATATTAGATCAAAATATATGACTGGATTACCAAAGTAAACAAACTAAAAAATATTTATTCAATTACTATCAAATTTGTCATATTTGTCAATTACTAAAAAATATTTAGTCAATTACTATTAGTTATGTTTTATTAATTTTTATAAAACAACAATTAATATATATATATATAAATCTAAGATAGATATTGTATGGTAGTCCTAAATAATATATTTTGGTTTATTAATTTTTCTTAAAATTATTCAATATAATAATTAATTATGTGAAAGGATTTCAATTGCTTTTTGACCAAATAAAGACTGGATTTCGTAAATAATATATTAAATCTAAGTACATTTAATGATCGGTTCTTGTACAATTAAATACATGGTTTGACTGCAATATCAAATATGTATATAAACATGCTTGGTGGGATCAAATTTCTCAAAATACCTATCAATGTTTTATGTTGATTCTTTCCTACTTAAAGGTTTATATGACCTTCATGTTTTTTATCGAAATTGTTGCCTTTTGTCCAAACCTTTCCTCTTCCAGTTAGAAAGACCTACTTCAATAACAATATTTGTATACCACCCTATCAAATCAATGAAGAACCAGATCTACCTATGTCTATAGAGTAAGAACCTCTGCCATAAAATTTCACATACATTTCTTGTAATTTTGATAAGTACATATGTCTAAATCATTCTTGTAACATCCCCAAAATAATTAATAGAATTATTTGGATGTTAACCCAATTGAATTATTTTAGTACTTGACTGGTTAATTTATTGAGTGCTAAAATTAATTATTGGTTGTCATAGGATCGTTGACCGATGAATTCGGGGCAAGGACGATTTAGAAACGAAAAAAGAGATTAAGGGCAATGTGGTCATTTGACCACATTACCACTTAATATATATATATATATATATATATATATATATATATATATATATATATATATATATATATATATATAAAGAAAGAATTAAATGAAAGAAAGAAAAGAAAGAAAGGAAGCATGCGAGAGAGAGAGAGAGAGAGAGAGAGAGAGAAGAAAAGAAAGAAAAGAAGAAAAGAGAAGAGAATGGGTATGGAAGGAAGAAGGGGAGCAAGGGAGAGATAGGATCATCGAAACTTCTTCCTTCCAACACGAAAAATAATCAGCGTTCTATCCTCTTTAAATTGGTACCAATTTCATCACAAAAAACTCACTCTCCCTCTTATTGCCATTTTCGAATTTTAGAGTAAGTTGAGGGATTGTGTGATGTTCACTTCCTTTGGGAAGTTAGGAAGCTTGGGAAACACAAACAAGAGGTTGGGTACTAGTTTGGAGTGAAGAAATTAGAGTTTGGTTGGGTTATGGTGGGTGAAACAAAAATGAGGGTTTATGTGTGAATAGTGCTTCATGAGGTTGAAGATAATGAATAGTGTTTGATGATTCAATGATGATTAAGAAGGAACCCGAAGCGTATTGAGTGCGGAACGAAGTTCGATTTCGCGAATTGGAAGTTGGTTGGTGATTAGGGTTCGAATGGCGGGATTTCGAGGAATTCGGTATTTCGGTCAAAAAGATGTCTCGTGAACGAGTGGAAATCTTTGGGAGTGGATACAGATGTTGCCGGAACGTGGAGTTTATTCGGGGAGCGTTCGTGTGGTTATGACGGAAAAGCAATTTCGCGGAAAGTCTCGGCTATTTGTGATTTCCATCACAACCGGTGAGTTTTACTCACGTTTAGGATTGTTTCGTTTTGAAAACAAATTTTTTGTCGATTGGCTTCGAAAGATTTTGACTCAAAAACCGTTATTTGGAAATATGTCGTATTTTGATAAAATTTGTTTAGATTGAGTTTTTGATTAATTTGATTGATTATGTTATGTGTATTGAATCTGTTATTATGGGAATCGGAATTGAGCGGAATAACGGATTTCGCGAGAAATCGCAAAATATGCACTTGACAGATCCCCATCGCGTCGCGACCCACAGGTCATCGCGTCGCGACCCTGTGTGTTTTTGCGAGGAAAATGTTTCTGATGCTTTTCGCGTCGCGACGGAAGCAGTTCGCGTCGCGACGCTTTGCAGTTTTTCAACAACTTTATACTGATTTTGTTTTCGCGATAACTTTTGATCCGGGAACCCGATTGAGGTGTTCTAAGATGCGTTTGAAAGCTTATTCAGAGGCCTAACTGAATATACATTTTAAAAGGGTAAAATGAACTTTTTTTGAAGTTATAAATTGTTCTGAAAAGCGGTAAATTAGTATGGGAGAGCAAACTTAGATTATGTTTATGACGCGAACTAAACGTTCAATTATTGGTTTGATGTAAATGAACTATGAGTTCATATGATGGTAGATGTATATATTATATCGAGTTGGGTGACGACCCATGAGACTAACATACTAGGCGGAGCAGTCATGATCCCGTACCCTAGGCTCCGTGCCATTAGGAAAAATGCTATTGGTAAGGGGGTTCACCGGGTATATAGCAACGGATTGCAGTCGGTGTTATGTTAAAAGGTTGTCGTGCGAAACGCTGGGTATATAGCAACGGATTGCCGTCGGTGTCGTACTTTGTTTGTTGTGCGATTGACAGGTTCACCGGGTATGTAGCGGTAACGCAGTTGGTGATCTGTTAAAAAGTTGTTGTGCGATACACCGGGTATATAGCAACAGATTGCAGTCGGCACCGTACTTTGTTTGTTGTGTGATTAATAGGTTCACCGGGTATGTAGCCGTAACGCAGTCGGTGATCTGGTAAAAGTTAAATAATGCGGTTCACCGGGTATATAGCAACGGATTGCAGTCGGTGCCGTGTTAAGTTAAAAAGGAACTCATAATTGAACCGAGAGTGTTAGTAGGGGTCTCGGTAGAACTCATTGAGATTGTATCTCATTGTTTATATGTTGTTGTTTTACAGAGAAACAAGGAAAGAGAGGACCACAGAGGCACGAGTAGGTTGAGCTCGGATGGTTACTGATGACTTAACTTTATGCTTAAGTTTATATTTCCCTTTGTTGTCTATGTACTGCAACACTATGTCTTTAGTGTTATATCTTTCTTCCGCTTTCTTGTATGATACTGAATACTATAGTTGCTGATGGTTTATGGTCTGAGAACCGTATTGTCTTGTTTGTAAATAAGACTGTTTTGTTTATATTCAGTAGAAACATTTATAGTGATATTCAGTGTCTAAGCAGGAAATATATCTCTGATGTTCTAGGGATGGTACACTTGGGTATTTTTACTAAATAAAAATACCGGGGTGTTACAGTTGGTATCAGAGCGGTTCGACCTAGTCAGACTTAGTTTAGGATTGAGTCGATTCCTTGTTAGTCTTTGTTGTAATTATACTTGTGATGCTAAGAGACATTGAGCCTGATCAACTCAATACTTAGTGCATCATAAGCGGAATTATGGCAGGATGACCAAGACACAATCCTCAACCAAGACCGGAATCTCCAACCGGTGCATCCTCAGGAAAGGTGACATGACGGTGGAAGAATACACCACTAAGTTTGAGAAGTTGTCTCAGTTTTACCAAGTGGTAAAGTAAGCTCCGGATGACGAATAAAGAATGCAGATGTACAAGAGGGGCCTTAGTGCTTATATAACTTAGGGTCTCAGTTCTTATACTATTACCAATTATGTTGCCTTGGTACAATCAGCCTATGTCGCCGATGATGATCTCAAAGAGAGTACTGGAAAGGAAAGAAGGTAGTTGAATTATCAACTCCGAATGTAAAGTCCTAAGATAATTTCATCAAAGGAAAATGAGGAACAATTCTTCGACTCTTCAAAGGTCAGAAGATGTTCTAACTGTGGGAATCATCACAGTGGTGACTGTAAGCAAAGATCTAATCGGTGCGTTTATAGTAATGTTGTGGGTCACTATGGTAAATAGTGCCCAGCAAGGAAGAGTTTCAAAGAAGCTCAAGTTGCTCCAACACGCGGGCGAATCAACACTTTGGGTGCTCAGACAGTTACAACTGCTGAGAAGTTACTGAGGGGTATGGGATCTCTTTTCAATAACTCCGTCAGTATATTATATGATTCGGGTGCAACCCATTGTTTTACAGCACAATCATGTATGGATCGGTTGGGACTAGCGTTGTCTCCGCTGTCCGAGCCAATAACTATTTTTATTGCTGCTAAGGGTCGTGTCCAGACCCAATCTTTGTGTCAGAATTGTCTACTTGTCATAGGAGACAGAAATTTCGTAGTAGGATTATTTGTTTGCCTATGAGAAGTATGGGCATCGTTCTGGGTATGGATTGGATGGCTGCAAATCGTGTAACAAACAACTGTGCCGATCGAACTATCAACTTCGCTTCTAAATCAGTTGGATTGTCATGGACAAATTCTGAAGCAGTTATCTCTTCCACCTCAGCAAGTCACTCACTATTCCAAGGTGCGGAAGCTTATAATTATTATGTTGTATGCATCCACTGAAACTAGTTTAGATTTGGCAAACGTTCAAGTTGTGAATGACCTTCTAGATGTTTTTCCGGATGAAGTTTCTTCTGCACCTCCTGACCGAGAGGTAGAGTTTTCTATAGAGTTGGTTCCTGGCACAGGATCAATACCTATTGCTCCTTACAGAATGTCTCCTTTATAATTGAAGGAATTGAAGTCTCAACTTGAAGAGTTGATCTCAAAGAGGTTCATTCGACCGAGCGCTTCTCCATGGGGTGCTCCGGGGTTGCTATTCAAAAGAAAGATGGTAGCATGAGATTGTGCATTGATTATCGACAACTCAACAAACTGACGATCAAGAACAAATATCCTTTGCGAAGGATACATGAATTGCGGGATCAACTTCGAGGTGTCGTGGTGTTTTCAAAAATTGATCTAAGGTCAGGTTATCGTCAATTAAAGGTTAGAGCCTTAGATGTTCCGAAGACAGCTTTCTGTACTAGGTATGGACATTACGAGTTCGTAGTGATGCCCTTCGGTTTGACTAATGCTCCGGCGGTATTCATGGACTACATCAACCGAGTTTTCCACACGTACTTGGATCAGTTT
Source organism: Astragalus membranaceus (assembly GCA_039519185.1). Taxonomy (NCBI): domain Eukaryota; kingdom Viridiplantae; phylum Streptophyta; class Magnoliopsida; order Fabales; family Fabaceae; genus Astragalus; species Astragalus membranaceus. The sequence goes on along the minus strand of CM076854.1, from coordinate 35,595,377 downwards.
GTAGTCGTTTTCATTGATGATATCTTGGTGTACTCAAAGACCATTGTGGAACATGTTCGACATCTCCGCATTGTTCTGAAAGTACTCCGAGAAAAGAAGTTGTACGCGAAACCTTCGAAGTGTGATTTCTGGAAGCCTGAGGTAAAGTTTCTGGGATATGCGATTTCCCAATCAGGAGTTGCAGTAGATCCCAGTAAAATAGAAGCTGTGTTGAATTGGGAGAGACCGACCTCAGTCACAGAGATCAGAAGTTTCTTGGGTCTAGCCGGTTACTATAGGAGATTTATTCAAGGGTTCTCACATATAGTTCTTCCACTTACTCGGTTAACTCGTAAGGGTCAACCGTTTACCGTGCGTCTTTGACAGAAGTAAATTTCTCAGTTTCGTGTAATTTTTTCCATTCCGTTTCGATTCCAATTTCGTTCCGATCGATATCCTATCACAATAACAATCATTCCAGTCTAGATAACAGTCACACAACACATATAATCACATCATCAATCAACAATTTAATCAATTCAATCGGTTTGTAAATTAACGGATTTTCAATAAAACGGTTTTCGTTATTTTTCTCAAAACGGATTTCAAAAGGGTATCGGTTCTGAAAGCATAACGACTCAATATCAAAAACATCCCTCGCGAGTTATAGAACTCACCGATTGCGATGAAAATCCCAAAACTCCTAGATACCGAGACTTCGACCGTTCCAAAATCACAAACTCTCCTCAGATTCTTTCCAACAGCGAACCCAGCTACTGAACCCGTTCGGACAGCACCCCAAATCGAAATCCTAGCTACCGATTTTTCTTCTCAATGCTTGACAATACAAGGTAGGTTCTAGTCTCTCCTTCTAAGGAACATTCTGCAACATGCAACTCACTTTTCTCTCAATATAAGGCTTAGTTCGAAAATGGTGATTTGGTGGAGAGGGGTGTTTTGGTTCAGAAATTAGTACCAACGTGTAGAGGAGGAGAAATGGAGAAGGATGATGGCCTTGGATCAGACATGCACTAAGGTTTGTGCTGAGTTCTTCTCCTCTCTTCTTCCCTCCCTCATGCGACTCCCTCCTCTCTTTTTCTCTATGTTTCTTTTTTCTGTTTCTGAAAAAATGGAAATGGTGTTTCTGTTTTGGCTTCCAGCTGAGGGTGAGTTAAGTGATGTGGAAAAGACTATCCTGCCCTCACTCAAGTTCCAACTCTCTCTTAAAACACTCCTAACACTACAATAATCCCATAACTTACTAACTTAATACCTTATTTTAATTATGCATGACTACAATTTTATTTATTTCAACATCACATAATTTAATAATTATGCTAATTAATCGATTCATGATAACCTCTTGTGCTAAATATTCCATTTAGTCAATAATTTACCTTAACCTCTTCGCTAATTTAAATAATTTAAATTAGCTAATTAGGGGATGTTACAGAAAAGGTCAAGAGAAAGGGTTCGTTGCAACCAGAATCAGAAGACTGGTGTTTTGTATGCAAAGCAGTTGGTCAACTTGTTGTTTTTGATCAGAGACTCTGGAAACGTTTATCATCCAGATTGTGTTGAAAAGGATGAGTCTTTTTTTGATAATGTCAGATCTTGGTTTTGTGGTTGGCATGTTTGCTTCAACTGCAATAAGCACCCGAAGTTTTGTTGTATTGGTTGTCCACTGTGACACCTCGGTATTTTTATTTAGTAAAAATACCCAAGTGCATCATCCCTAAAACATCAAAGATATATTTCCTGTTTAAATACTGAACACCACTGTAAATTTTTCACTGAATACAACAAGACCGTCTTAAACATCAGTAAGACCATGTCGATTCTCTGACCATAAACCATCAGTGAACTACAGTGTTCAATATCATACAAGAAAGCGGAAACTAAATACATAACTTTTACAACAGTTAAAGTCACAATGTCGTGATACATAGCTAACAAGGGAAGACATAACTTAAGGATAAAAGCTAAGTCTTCAGCAACCATCCGAGTACCGCCTACTCGTGCCTCTTAGATCTCCACTTTCCCTGTTTCTCTGTAAAACAACAACATATAAACAATGAGATACAATCTCAGTGAGTTCTACCGAGACCCCTACTAACGCTCTCGGTATAATTAGAAATCCTGTTTAAATTAACATGACACCAACTGCAATCCACTGCTAATCCCGGTGAAACATATTATAGGACTTTCATTTATTCGTGGTTTAATTCATAACCACACACATTTTAATTCAACACGACACCGACTGCAATCCACTGCTAATCCCGGTGATCCGTGTTATGACTCAGTACGACACCGACTGCAATCCACTGCTAATCCTGGTGTATCGTACGACAAAACTTTCAACATAACACCGACTGCAATCCACTGCTAATCCAGGTGAACCCCCTTACCAATAGCATTTTTCCTAATGGCACGGAGTCTAGGGTAAGGGATCATGACTGCCCCGCCTAGTATGTTAACATCATGGGTCATCACCCAAACTCGATATATGTTAAATATATCTACACTCGATGACCTGTTAGTTCACCTATACTCAATGAACATTTAGTCCGATGACCTGTTAGTTCACCTATACTCAATGAACATTTAGTCCATCTACATTTGACCGTTAATCGAACATAATACCCGCATTGAGCCGTTTCCTATAGTCGATATAATATATATATATATATCGTGAATCGTAGACCATTTTAGACGAATAAATAATAATCATCCCGCGTCAGTTATACCATACCACGTAGGACTCATAATCCGCTTTATTAGTAATAAAACATATCCGCACACGTGTACTATTGTTCGGCTTTTCGAAACAATTTCAACTTCAAAAGTATTTTATAAAACCCTTTTGAAGCATACCCAAAATCATGGCATTATAAGCCTAATATCATTATAGAAGGGTTAGCAAAGGATTAAAAGAGGATTGGAATCGATCGGGATCGTTTCGGGCAAGTTTGGAAAATTTGGACAGAACACAGCGCACGGTCCGTGCTCCCATACGCACGGGTCGTGCGCCCTGTAAGTCCCCATTACAAAACACAAACCGAAAGGGGCACACAAACCTCGTTTGGTCAGCTGTTTGCACCTGCTTCCCCTTATAATTACCACCCCTGCCCGAGTCATGCTTGGGACCCATCTGAGAACTAGATGACCCAGTGCTCTTTCTATTCTGATGGAATGCCTTTCTGCTTGCATACAACCTGGACAAATCACTTTCGGCGATATAAGCTTGTTGTACCATGGCTGCGTAGTTGGTTCTCGAAAAAGAACTAAGACTTTGAGCAATATCCTCTCTCAACCCATATTTGTACCTGTCAGTTTTCCACTGGTCATTGGGGGCATACCCAGCTAAACCGAAGAATTGATACAACTCTTCAAATTTAGCCGTGTATTGGCCCACGGTCAAGCCTCCTTGTGTAAAAGCCAAAAACTCATTTTCCTTATCAAGCCTCATAGCCGTGGGGAAGAATTGTTCCAAAAATGATGTTCGGAAATTTTCCCAAGTCGGGGGAGTTCCCATTGTCTCCATCATGGCTCTAGCATTTGTCCACCAGTTATTGGCCTCTCCCTTCAACATATGGGATGCCAACCTCAACTTATCTTCATCGGTCACTTGCATTGTTACAAAGATCTTTTCAATGTCATCCAGCCAATGTTGTGCTCTCATGACATCCGGCCCACCTCTAAACTCGGAGGGTTTCATTTTCAGGAACTCTGTGAAAATTCTCCTTGGGTTCACTTGTGGCTCTGGAGCTTGATGCTGCTGAGCATTTTGCTGTAGGATTTGTTGCTGCTGATGCATAAGCATCATGTCTTGCATCATTTTCTGCTGGTTCTCAATTACATTCTGCATCCACTCAAAATTTGGATCAACAGGAGGAGGAACGCCTCTACCTCTTCTGGCCATGATTCTGCGAAATATGCACAAAGTATTAAGTTGATCAAGCTCAATGTCTAATAGCATACTAAGAAAATCACGACTGGAAAAAGCAAAGACCCTATAAGCTAAGTCCGACTAGGTCGAACCGCTCTGATACCAACTGTAACACCCTGGTATTTCTATTTATTAAAAAAAATACCCAAGTGCACATTAGAAACACATCAGAGATATAAAATTCCTGCATAAATACTGAACACTGCAAAATAGTTTCCACTGGACAACAACCAAGCAGTCTTAATACACATAAGACCAAAAAATTCAGCGAACTATCCTGCTCAGTATCATACAAGAAAGCGGAATAAAGGATAACATAACACTGATGTCATGGTGTTGTGATACATGGACAACAGAAGGAAAATAAACTCAAACGTAAAACTAAGTCATCATCCATCTCTCGGGGCCACCTACTCGTGCCTCTGAGTTTTCTTCTGTCCCTGTTTATCTGTAAAACAACAACATTTAAACAGTGAGATACAATCTCAGTGAGTTCTACCGAGACCCCTACTAACACTCTCGGATCAATTATGAATTTTTCTTTTATAACGTGACACGGCACCGACTGCGTTACCGCTTCCAAACCCGGTGGACCGCATTACTTAACTTTTAACAGATCACCGACTGCGTTACCGCTTCCAAACCCGGTGAACCTGTTGTGACTCAGTACGACACCGACTGCGTTACCGCTTCCAAACCCGGTGAATCGTACAACAAACAAATTTGACATAACACCGACTGCGTAACCGCTTCCAAACCCGGTGAACCCCCTTACCAATAGCATTTTTCCTAATGGCACGGAGCCTAGGGTAAGGGATCATGACTGCCCCGCCTAGTATGTCAACATGGGTCGTCACCCAAACTCGATATAATATATATATCTACAGCACTATGAACCCACGGTCCATCAAATCAGACAATCAATGAAACACTTTAATTCCACGTTTTATAAAATCCAAGTTCACACTCGCACTCTATTTGACCACTTTTCGGCACAATTTTCAATATCAAAAACAATTCATTTTGCCTTAAAAATAGAATATTCAGTTAGGCCTCTGAATAAGCTTTCCAACGCATATTAGAACACCTCAATCGGGTTCCCGGATCAAAAGTTATCGCAAAACGAAAAACAGTGTTTTGTTGCTGAAATTCTGCCAAACTGCGCTGAAGTCGCGCTGGCGAGCGAGTTGCGCGCGAACTGGCAGAAAGTTTCTGCCAAACTGCGCTGAAGTCGCGCTGGAGCGCAGGTGAGGCGCGAACAGGCAGAAAGGGGGGTCTGTTAATGCAGATTTTGACGATTTCGCACGAAAACCGCGATTCCGCTCAATTCCGATTCTTGTTCCGATTAAAAACAGATTTGACAACCATAAAAACAGTTCCAATCAAAATCACACAATCATTCAAGTCAATCAAAAACTCATTCAAAACGGATTTTATCAAAAACGACATATTTTCCAATTATCGGTTTTCAACCCAAAATTTCTCAAACTCGATTAACGTAAAAACTAACGAGACACAAAAACATCCTAAACGTGAGTAAAACTCACCCTTGACGCGAGAGTCGTTGCCGAGCCGAAATCACCGAAGTATCGAAATCACCGAATCGAACCCAAACAACACCGAATCGCTCCTAACTTCGTTTCGAATTCCCAAACGCGTTCTACCGCTCTTGGCTTCGATCCTAAGCATGAATCAATCATTAATTCCAGCTCACAACTTGAGATTTCAACAAATCAATTCCCAAAAACCATGGAAATTCGTAGGCCATGAAAAGGGGAAGAAATTGAGGGAAAACTTACCAAACTATAGGGTTATGTTGAGGGAGACGAGGTGATGAAGATGATGAAGTTTGGAGCTTGGAGGTTGAGGATCCTTCTTCTTCTCTTCCCTTTTTCCTTCTTCTTTTTCCTTCTTCTTTTCTCTTCTTCCTTTCTCTGTTTCCTTTCTCTGTTTCCAGCGCTCCCTTTCTCTTTTCTTTCATTCCTTTGTTCTTTTAATTAACACACACACACATATTTATTTAATTAATAAATAAGTGGTGGCGTGGTCCAATTACCATATTGACCCAAATTCCTTATTTCGATTCCAAAACTTCCTTGGTCCGTATTATTCGGTTAACGACCCTGTGACAGCCAGTAATTAATTTTAGCACTCAATAATTTTACCAATTAAGTACCAAATTAATTCAATTGGGTTAACATCCAAATAATTCAATTAATTATTTTGAGGATGTTACATTCTCCCCAACTTGAAAGAATTTTGTCCTCAAAATTAGACACGACATACCTCAAGAGAACAAATACGGATACTGAGTCCGCATATCGTCCTCCAACTCCCAAGTAGCTTCCTCGGCGGAAAAACCATCCCAAACCACCTTGACAATGGGAATTGACTTTGTCCGTAGCGTCCTCTCGCCACGTTCCATGATGTAATTCGGATTAGGTTGGAAGGACAAGTCCGGTCGAAGGTCAATCGTTTCAAAATCTAACGGTTGGCTTGGATCGGGAATGTACTTCCGCAACTGAGACACATGGAATACATCATGCAGATTTGACAATGGTGGAGGCAAAGCAATACGGTATGCAAGAGGCCCTATTCGCTCGATAATCTGGAAGGGTCCAATATACCGAGGACTGAGTTTCTTCACCCGTAATGCCCTACCTGTGCCAATTGTTGGTGATAATCTCAAAAACACATGATCGCCCGACTCAAATTCCAACGGCCTTCTTCTTTTATCAGCATAGCTCTTTTGCCTACTCTGAGAAGCTTTCATTCTATCCCTGATCTGGCGGATCTTTTCAGTAGTGTCGTGAATCATTTCGGGCCCTAACAATCGGTTCTCACCTACTTCCCACCAACACAATGGAGTCCTGCATTTCCTACCATACAAGGCTTCATAAGGTGCCATTCCGATACTGGAATGATAACTGTTGTTGTATGAGAATTCTACCAATGGAAGATGATCCTCCCATTTCTTCCCGTTATCAAGTACCGAAGCCCTAAGCATATCCTCTAAGGTCTGGATAGTTCTCTCGGTCTGACCGTCTGTCTGCGGGTGATAAGTACTAAGAAGTACTTTAGTTCCCAATGCTTCATTCAGAGCTTTCCAAAATCGAGAAGTGAATTTCGGATCTCGATCCGAAACTATACTGGTAGGAACCCCATGTAACCTTACTATGTTCTTCAAATACACCTCAGCTAACTTGGATACTTTACTGCTAGAACGAACTGGAATAAAATGAGCTGATTTGGTTAACCGATCCACAACTACCCAAATGGAGTCGTTACCGGCTTGAGACCTTGGCAATGCCATTACAAAATCCATAGAAATGTCTTCCCATTTCCACACTGGCACGTCTAGTGACCGTAGCAGACCAGCAGGGTTCTGATGTTCTATCTTAACTTTTTGACAAGTTAAGCATTGTGATACGAATTCAGCAATTTCTAACTTCATTCCCGGCCACCAATACATCTGTTTTAAATCTCTATACATCTTGGTGGATCCAGGATGTACAGAAAATAAACTTCGGTGTGCTTCTTCAAGCACTTGCTTTTTAATATCTTCATTATCAGGCACACAGATCCTACCGTTGAAACAAATAACTCCATCACTATCTTCGGTAAAGTCTGGCAACACTTTCTGTGATTGTAGCTTCACATCGATTTCTTGTGCTAAGCGAATAGAATCCCTTATGGAACTAGAGATCCTCATGTGGCTCAACACCAACCGGTTCCTTTTTGGCTTTGAATCCAAATTTAAGTCCCGGAAAGACTCCAACAATTCCATTTCATGCATCATTAACCCTGCTATATGAATGGATTTCCTACTTAGTGCATCAGCCACAACATTAGCTTTTCCCGGATGATACTTCAATTCGAAGTCATAATCCTTCAGAAATTCCATCCACCTTCTTTGTCTGTTATTCAGCTCCTTCTGATCGAACAAATATTTCAAGCTTTTATGATCACTAAAGACTTCGAAACGAGACCCGTACAGGTAATGTCTCCAAATCTTTAGTGCGTACACAATAGCTGCCAGCTCTAGATCATGAGTCGGATAATTCTCTTCATGAGTCTTCAACTGTCTGGAGGCATAAGCTACAACTTGTTGGTTCTGCATGAGAACACATCCCAAACCCTTCCCAGAAGCATCGCTGTAAATTTGAAAATCCAAAGACGGATCTGGAAGAATTAGGATTGGAGCAGAAGTCAACCTAACCTTCAACTCTTGAAAACATTCCTCACAATCGGCATTCCATATAAACGGTTGGGCCTTGCGAGTCAACCGAGTAAGTGGGAGAACCAATTGTGAAAAACCTTGGATAAACCTTCTGTAGTAACCGGCTAGACCCAAGAAACTTCTTATTCCAGTGACAGATGTTGGTCGTTCCCAGTTCAACACCGCTTCTACTTTACTGGGATCCACCGCAACTCCCGATTGGGAAATCACGTGTCCCAAAAACTTCACTTCCGGCATCCAGAAGTCACACTTCGACGGCTTGGCATACAATTTCTTTTCTCGGAGTACGTTCAGAACAATGCGGAGATGTTGAACATGGTCCTCAATGGTCTTAGAGTACACCAAAATATCATCAATAAAAACTACCACAAACTGATCAAGGTACGTGTGAAACACTCGGTTCATGTAATCCATGAATACCGCTGGAGCATTAGTCAAACCGAAGGGCATCACTACGAACTCGTAATGTCCATACCTCGTACGGAAAGCTGTCTTCGGAATATCTAAGGCTCGTACCTTTATTTGATGGTAGCCCGACCTCAGATCAATTTTTGAAAATACCACAGCACCTCTAAGTTGGTCGAGCAAATCGTCTATCCTTGGCAAGGGATATTTATTCTTGATCGTCACTTTATTCAATTGTCGATAATCTATGCACAACCTCATGCTACCATCCTTCTTTTTGACTAGCAACACCGGAGCACCCCATGGAGAAGCACTCGGTCGGATAAACCTTTTCGATATCAATTCCTCAAGTTGAGACTTCAGTTCCTTCAACTCTAAAGGAGACATTCTATAAGGAGCAATGGATATTGATCCTGTACCAGGAATCAATTCTATTGAGAATTCTACCTCTCGGTCAGGAGGTAAGGATGAAACTTCTTCTGGAAAGACATCTAGAAATTCATTTACCACTTGCACAGATGACAAATCTAAACCCGTTTCAGTAGATGCAGATAACATAATAAGAATAGCTTCCGCACCTTGGAATAATGACTGGCTTGCTTCGGTGTAAGAGATCGTCGCTTCAGAATCTGCCTGTGTCAATCCTACGGATTCGGAGGCGAAGCTAATAGTTCGATCGGCACAGTTGATTGTTACATGATTTTCAGCCATCCAATTCATACCCAGAACAATGTCCATGCTTCTCATAGGCAAGCAAATAAATTTCACAACAAACTGTCGGTCGCCTATGACAAGTAGGCAATTTTCACATAATGATTGGGTCTGGACACGACCCTTGGCAGCAGTTAAAATAGTTATCGGTTCGGATAGCTCAGACAATGCTAATCCCAACCGATCCACACATGCTTGCGAGATAAAACAGTGAGTTGCACCAGAATCATATAAAATATTGACTGAATTATTAAAAAGAGATCCCGTACCCCTTAGAAGATTATCGGAAGGAGTGATGGTTCGAGCATCCAGTGTGTTGATCCGCCCCTGACTAGGTGCATTTGGTGCTCTTTGGATGTTCCTCTTTGCTGGGCACTCATTGGCATAGTGGCCCTCCTCATTACAATGGTAACACCTAGTAGATCTTAGTTGACACTCACCACGGTGATACCTTCCGCACTTAGGACAATTTTTAAACCTCGTTTGGTCAGCTGTTTGCACCTGCTTCCCCTTATAATTACCACCCCTGCCCGAGTCATGCTTGGGGCCCATCTGAGAACTAGATGACCCAGTGCTCTTTCTATTCTGATGGAATGCCTTTCTGCTTGCATACAACCTGGACAAATCACTTTCGGCGATATAAGCTTGTTGTACCATGGCTGCGTAGTTGGTTCTCGAAAAAGAACTAAGACTTTGAGCAATATCCTCTCTCAACCCATATTTGTACCTGTCAGTTTTCCACTGGTCATTGGGGGCATACCCAGCTAAACCGAAGAATTGATACAACTCTTCAAATTTAGCCGTGTATTGGCCCACGGTCAAGCCTCCTTGTGTAAAAGCCAAAAACTCATTTTCCTTATCAAGCCTCATAGCCGTGGGGAAGAATTGTTCCAAAAATGATGTTCGGAAATTTTCCCAAGTCGGGGGAGTTCCCATTGTCTCCATCATGGCTCTAGCATTTGTCCACCAGTTATTGGCCTCTCCCTTCAACATATGGGATGCCAACCTCAACTTATCTTCATCGGTCACTTGCATTGTTACAAAGATCTTTTCAATGTCATCCAGCCAATGTTGTGCTCTCATGACATCCGGCCCACCTCTAAACTCGGAGGGTTTCATTTTCAGGAACTCTGTGAAAATTCTCCTTGGGTTCACTTGTGGCTCTGGAGCTTGATGCTGCTGAGCATTTTGCTGTAGGATTTGTTGCTGCTGATGCATAAGCATCATGTCTTGCATCATTTTCTGCTGGTTCTCAATTACATTCTGCATCCACTCAAAATTTGGATCAACAGGAGGAGGAACGCCTCTACCTCTTCTGGCCATGATTCTGCGAAATATGCACAAAGTATTAAGTTGATCAAGCTCAATGTCTAATAGCATACTAAGAAAATCACGACTGGAAAAAGCAAAGACCCTATAAGCTAAGTCCGACTAGGTCGAACCGCTCTGATACCAACTGTAACACCCTGGTATTTCTATTTATTAAAAAAAATACCCAAGTGCACATTAGAAACACATCAGAGATATAAAATTCCTGCATAAATACTGAACACTGCAAAATAGTTTCCACTGGACAACAACCAAGCAGTCTTAATACACATAAGACCAAAAAATTCAGCGAACTATCCTGCTCAGTATCATACAAGAAAGCAGAATAAAGGATAACATAACACTGATGTCATGGTGTTGTGATACATGGACAACAGAAGGAAAATAAACTCAAACGTAAAACTAAGTCATCATCCATCTCTCGGGGCCACCTACTCGTGCCTCTGAGTTTTCTTCTGTCCCTGTTTATCTGTAAAACAACAACATTTAAACAGTGAGATACAATCTCAGTGAGTTCTACCGAGACCCCTACTAACACTCTCGGATCAATTATGAATTTTTCTTTTATAACGTGACACGGCACCGACTGCGTTACCGCTTCCAAACCCGGTGGACCGCATTACTTAACTTTTAACAGATCACCGACTGCGTTACCGCTTCCAAACCCGGTGAACCTGTTGTGACTCAGTACGACACCGACTGCGTTACCGCTTCCAAACCCGGTGAATCGTACAACAAACAAATTTGACATAACACCGACTGCGTAACCGCTTCCAAACCCGGTGAACCCCCTTACCAATAGCATTTTTCCTAATGGCACGGAGCCTAGGGTAAGGGATCATGACTGCCCCGCCTAGTATGTCAACATGGGTCGTCACCCAAACTCGATATAATATATATATCTACAGCACTATGAACCCACGGTCCATCAAATCAGACAATCAATGAAACACTTTAATTCCACGTTTTATAAAATCCAAGTTCACACTCGCACTCTATTTGACCACTTTTCGGCACAATTTTCAATATCAAAAACAATTCATTTTGCCTTAAAAATAGAATATTCAGTTAGGCCTCTGAATAAGCTTTCCAACGCATCTTAGAACACCTCAATCGGGTTCCCGGATCAAAAGTTATCGCAAAACAAAAAACAGTGTTTTGTTGCTGAAATTCTGCCAAACTGCGCTGAAGTCGCGCTGGCGAGCGAGTTGCGCGCGAACTGGCAGAAAGTTTCTGCCAAACTGCGCTGAAGTCGCGCTGGAGCGCAGGTGAGGCGCGAACAGGCAGAAAGGGGGGTCTGTTAATGCAGATTTTGACGATTTCGCACGAAAACCGCGATTCCGCTCAATTCCGATTCTTGTTCCGATTAAAAACAGATTTGACAACCATAAAAACAGTTCCAATCAAAATCACACAATCATTCAAGTCAATCAAAAACTCATTCAAAACGGATTTTATCAAAAACGACATATTTTCCAATTATCGGTTTTCAACCCAAAATTTCTCAAACTCGATTAACGTAAAAACTAACGAGACACAAAAACATCCTAAACGTGAGTAAAACTCACCCTTGACGCGAGAGTCGTTGCCGAGCCGAAATCACCGAAGTATCGAAATCACCGAATCGAACCCAAACAACACCGAATCGCTCCTAACTTCGTTTCGAATTCCCAAACGCGTTCTACCGCTCTTGGCTTCGATCCTAAGCATGAATCAATCATTAATTCCAGCTCACAACTTGAGATTTCAACAAATCAATTCCCAAAAACCATGGAAATTCGTAGGCCATGAAAAGGGGAAGAAATTGAGGGAAAACTTACCAAACTATAGGGTTATGTTGAGGGAGACGAGGTGATGAAGATGATGAAGTTTGGAGCTTGGAGGTTGAGGATCCTTCTTCTTCTCTTCCCTTTTTGCTTCTTCTTTTTCCTTCTTCTTTTCTCTTCTTCCTTTCTCTGTTTCCTTTCTCTGTTTCCAGCGCTCCCTTTCTCTTTTCTTTCTTTCCTTTCTTCTTTTAATTAACACACACACACATATTTATTTAATTAATAAATAAGTGGTGGCGTGGTCCAATTACCATATTGACCCAAATTCCTTATTTCGATTCCAAAACTTCCTTGGTCCGTATTATTCGGTTAACGACCCTGTGACAGCCAGTAATTAATTTTAGCACTCAATAATTTTACCAATTAAGTACCAAATTAATTCAATTGGGTTAACATCCAAATAATTCAATTAATTATTTTGAGGATGTTACATCTATAACCCGTTTTGTACCGTTTCGCTTTCTATTCGACCCCGAGACATTTCCTAACCATCGAGACTTAAAAATAGATATTATAAATAGCAATTCAGTCCATATTCCAGCGAAAGCATTAAAATCAGCAAATCCATAGAAATATATATATTTACCGAAAAACTGTAAAAACGCTATTTTTCCCGAAAACGGTTTTTGACTCGATAATTCTTTCGAAAATGAGTTAGCCTCAAAAATTGAATTTCAAATCATTCAAGGTTATAAAAGGAAACCCTAATCATGAGTAAAACTCACCGGTATGACGAGTCATCGAGAAGTCGCGTCCTCGCTCGAACAATCCAACCGTTAACCACTCGAACAACCCCCGTAATCACGAACACGCTCCGAATGTCTCCGCAACTGAACTCAATGGGCCCCACTTGCACAAACAACAACTCAATCAATCATTCTTGCTAATGAACTCCTCTCCGGTATATTGAACTAATGACTCTCGAGACTTTGACGAATCGAAACCAAACTCGACGAACCGATATTTCCAGTTTTGTTTCCGATTTCCTGTATCAGGGTACAGTTTTGCAACAGGCGTAACTTGGTCAATTCGTGACCAAAATCCTCCAAATCAGTGCCCATTGTGAAGAGAATTTTGTCTACTATCTGATGGTTGAAGATTCACGTGCATGAAACAAGTAGTTTGGGAGATATCACCGAAACAAAGGGACTGGTACAGTATTGGGCCAGATTCAAAATCGAAACTTGTGGACACAATATCTCATTCATTTCCTAATGGAACCCGATGGTTCTTGTGCCCAAAATGAATAACTTTATGTCTAGTTTCCAGAGGAACAAAAATCACTCTCATAGGAGTTGTGTACAGGGAGATACAACGTAAACACTGAAGATAGTTCATATGGGTTTCACCCAGAATTTGCCTTGAGTGGGTGTCTTCAATCTCAACCATCAAGAGCTACGAAATTTGCTCCAAAACCAACCCCAATCTACTAAAGTTGAACCCAGCAACTAGACTTCTTCCCAAATTATTCCAACACTCTCTTGGGATTCGAAATTAGGATCACACCATACACTAGCATTGCTCTAATTTCGCATGCAAGGCTTCCAAGCCTAAGGCTTCACTTTGGAGCTTCAAGGTTCATCAATGGTAAGTAGAGGAAGAGGGTGAATCAGATGTTGAAAGTTGTATCTTTAGAAAGAGGGTGGAAAATGGAGTAAGATGAGCCAAAGGATGCTTACATGCAACTAGGGGTGAGAATTCCTCCTCCTTCTCCTTCTTTTTTTTCTCATGGGTTTCTCTCTTCTCTCCCTCTCTATTTCCTTTTCTTTTTCTGTTACAGAAGTTTGATAACAATGAGAGGGTGCTGAAGTTCAGTGTGTTTTTAATAAAAGGAGCAATTGACCAAAATGCCCTTAGTTTAAAACTCTCCCTTAAACTTAAATCCCAATCATCATGCATCTTCTCCTTTCATTAGCAATTTGATTAGCTAAAATACTTGGGTCGACTAACAACTATAGCCATGACCTCTTACTAGATCGGTCCAATGATATTTAGTGAAATTACCACTTTACCCTTGTGCTCCAATTCCCATTTAAAATTTACACAACTCGAATAATTTGCGCGTATTTCATATGCTTGCGAGATTAAACATTGCTTTCCTGAAATTGTCATATCAATGACCCGATTTATCATCTAATCGAATAATAAATCGTTAGTTAATTTCGTAATCCGAAATTAACAAAACTAGGGATGTTACAATCGCCCCAATTTGAAAGATTTTGTCCTCAAAATCGTTTATAACTCATACACCTCGTTGATACAAGTTTCGCCCAAAAATCAACTACTCCGACCTTTCAATTGCAGACACCAGCTGTTTTGGACTAATGGTATACCTACAATCTGTTGAGAACACAACCTTATAGCTTAGGGTAACTATACGTCTTTCACCATCGAGGCTAAAGACTCAGAAAGTTCCGTCTTAGCCGTAGCTTGAATTGAAAGAAACGATGTCTATGAGAGGATTACTTTGAACTCAAACTACGCGGTATCTGGAAGAACGGTTTCTTCCTTTCCCGAGTTACGCTTTCATAAGTGCTGGACTCATTTTACTAAAAATTTTGACTGAAGTGAATAGAGTTATTTTGTAAAATAGGTTGACTCTCAGTCCAAATGAATTTAGAAAACAATTTTTCTTGCAACTTGACCCAAGAAAGCTCTAAAATAGTAGCGAAATATTCTTACATTAAATCTGTTCCAAATCTTAAAAGTACATTTGTTTCATTTGGATAAAATTCTTTTCAATGGGGTTTTCAATAATGACATCTCGAAAAATACGACTATCCAAAAACGATAATTCACCCCAACTTATAAACGACCTTACTCAATGCACGACATTTCAACAAAACGGTAATCTCATCCTCTGATTTTA
Source organism: Astragalus membranaceus (assembly GCA_039519185.1). Taxonomy (NCBI): domain Eukaryota; kingdom Viridiplantae; phylum Streptophyta; class Magnoliopsida; order Fabales; family Fabaceae; genus Astragalus; species Astragalus membranaceus. Next base: position 35,580,066 of record CM076854.1, on the reverse strand, counting down.
AAAATTTACAATGTCGAAAGTGAGGATAAAAGGGTTACTTTGTTGGAACTAACCATTTGTGTGATCAGAATCTCACAAACTTCCATTATCGTGCTTGAGTTTGACTCCGTTAAGATAAAATAATTTGGTTCGTTCGAGGAATGAATAGGAAAAGACATTGAGCCAAAAGGAAGGTGGATGTTTGATTTTAAGATTTTCCTTAAACCGCTATTCTATTTGATCCAATTCATTTCCTTTCAATCCTTTTCTCGAATTTTCCCAAGATGAAATTTCAAGGTTAAAACAAAGACTCGCATTTCGTGATGAAAAACAAGCAGGATTTTAATGTCTCGAGAGACTACACAAAATGGTTATAAGTTTCACTATCAAGGACTCATGTGTTATACACTCACTGTCCAATCATTTAGCCTCAGACCGACACATGGTTCATCCTCAGACATTCTTCCATCATACGGGTGTAGTGGGTGAAAAGGGGAAAGCACTACACGTACCCAACTCATCGGATTCTTAGAAAAAGCCTCGTGTGCTGGACGGCAATCAGACAATTCTGAGTTCAGCACATATTTGCTTTATTGACGTTTAACCAACAGGTTATTAGAATGGAGAAACTACCCTTGATCCATCTGATGGATCAGGGTCACTGCAACTTACTGCTAACCCTAAGGAGATCCAGATTACGATTGGAGCTTTACCTCGGTAGCGGAAGCTTGAACACTATTACTGCCGAAAGATGATTGTCCTAACGTGGCTTGATACCTATCCTGCTTAGGTCTTTATCACTCAGATCCTAAGGAGATGAGAGTTTTGATATTAGGAATCTTACTAGAACGACAAAAGGTTTTCCTTAGAAGGTAAGATTCAATGTCATCCTAGGAATTCTTGGGTTTATCGACTAACTTCAGCGTACCAATTATTCTCGGATCAGTTACGAAATTGGAATTGCGGTGGTACCAAGGGGATTTTGAAACCAAAAGTTAATTTGGGAATCAAGCGAGCACACCTTCAGTGTTTTCGTATTGATTCATTGAAATTTGAGTATTTATCCTTTAGAATTTTCCTTGGTCCAGCTCTTTTCCGAATTTCCCGTATCATTCCAGACATAATTTTTTCGATTACATTAATCGATCTAGCTTCAGAACGGGTTCTATTCCCATGACAACATCATGTTCACCACTTAGGTGACTTTAAGCTTCTCGCTCTACCAACTTCTCGCACACAAGGAGGTTCACACTCCACGAATGCTTTAGAGTTTACTGTTCAGATTAAAACAGAGGTAAACTTCATAATACCTTTGGAGATACGGTTCACAATCCATTCAGAGGTGTAGATAATTTTGTTAGCTTTCCAACGCCTCTCGGAACATAAGAATTGGAGTTCCGGAGTAGAAGTTATGAACAAAATGAGTAAGAAGACTAACGAGAGTTTCTCACAGACCGTGATCGGGATGCTTCTAGTCCGCGGATCGAAATAAGGTCACTTCTACCGATCCCGCATACTAAGCCGCTTTAAAAGGGTTTGATTCATAATTCCTGATCAGGACTTAACCTGATCGGCACATTTTGAGTTTGCTAGTCAATACTGACGATGGACTATCTTTACTCAGTTGACTTTATCTCCTGTCACATTGTGACTCGAAAGAAGAAGAATCGAGATCTATGCTTGGGATTATTCGAAGGACTTCCTTAACTGCTACCTAAACTGGGTTGAACTCAAACGAGAAGGTAAGATTTACTGTGAAACAATATTTCGATAACTAATTGGCTGACTAATCAATGGTCAGGGTTTCAGGTGTTAACTAATCTGATAGATTTCAGTACACTGACATTACTACTGCCCAATGGCTTCGCTTAGCTTGTACTCTTGGTAATACCTACGATGTCTTACGCCGCGACTCACTAGTTGCATCAGATTCATTGACTGAACAACCGCCCATAGTTTCCTCGAACCATCGCGGATGCCCATCGTTGTTCCCAAATGTCATCTGTAGCCCTCTGCTTCTGCTGCGCGCTCTGATGAAACAAGAAGGCTGACAATCCTATGGTTCAGGGTTTTGGACATTTTCGGGGCTGAGGCAACTAACCGTCATAATTTATAGTAATTCACATGAAACATTGAGTGGATCCTGACTCAATACGTCACATAATATACTGAAAGGATCTGACATGTAATTGTCTAAGTCCCTAGCTGATTCGACCTAATACACTTGACCCGAAGGTCACTAAGTCCGACAAGGCCGAACCGCTCTGATAGCAAATGTAACACCCATGTATTTCTAAAACAGGAAATACTTAAACATACAATTTGGTTTACATAAGAGTATAAAAATTCCTGTTCAGATATACATCCTCACAAGAAACAGCGGAAACTATGAAATAAAACAATATACAAGTTCGAGTCATAAGACCGAATACAGAGACGACGACAGGAAACATAAACAATTAGAACTGAGTCAATCTTCTCCTCGAGCGTGACAACTGAACATCTCGTTCACTTCCTCGTTCCCTATTCACTGTAAAAACAACAACAATGATTGGGTGAGACAACTTGTCTCAGTGAGTTCTACCGTACCCCCTCACTATCACTCGGTTCCATTATAAAACCGTTATACGTAGTTAAAAATATAACTATTATATCAATAAATACCTAGCCCCTTCACCGGCCGTGCAAAGCCCACAATCCCGGTAAATGAAGTGCTACCATATATATTTTAGCCTTGTCAATTAATTTATAATTACAAGCTTTACCAAACGAAACATCGACCGTGCAAAGCCCACAATCCCGATGAGGCTTGAACCTATCTTAGCATAAATCGGCCGTGCAAAGCCCACAATCCCGATAACCCACGTTAGACCACGCCATAACGTTTCAGGGCCTAGGGTAGGGGCTCATGACTTCCCCGCCTAGTATGCTATTTCGTTGGGTCGTCACTCAACTCGATATAATTTATTTATCACACCCGCATTGGGCCGACTTCTATATTCGATATAATTCTATGTCTATCATTGTATCTATAACCCGTTTTGTACCGTTTCGCTTTCTATTCGACCCCGAGACATTTCCTAACCATCGAGACTTTAAAATAGATATTATAAATAGCAATTCAGTCCATATTCCAGCGGAAGCATTAAAATCAGCAAATCCATAGAAATATATATATATATATATATATATATATATATATATTTATCGAAAAGCCGTAAAAACGCTATTTTTCCCGAAAACGGTTTTTGACTCGATATTTCTTTTGAAAATGAGTTAGCCTCAGAAACTGAATTTCAAATCATTCAAGGTTCTAAAATGAAACCCTAATAGTGAGTAAAACTCACCGGTATGACGAGTCCCCGAGAAGTCGCGTCCTCGCTCGAACAATCGAATCGATAACCACTCGAACAATCCCCGTAATCACGAACACGCTCCGAATGTCTCCACAACGGCACTCAATGGGCCCCACTTGCAGAAACAGAAACTCAATCAATCATTCTTGCTATTGAACTCCTCTCCGGTATATTGAACTGATGACTCTCGAGACTTTGACGAATCAAAACCAAACTCGACGAACCGATATTTCCAGTTTTGTTTCCGATTTCCTGTATCAGGGTACAGTTTTGCAACAGGCGTAACTTGGTCACTTCGTGACTAAAACCCTCCAAATCAGTGCCCATTGTGAAGAGAATTTTGTCTACTTTCTGATGGTTGAAGATTCCCATGCATGCAACCAGTAGTTTGGGAGATATCACCGAAACAAGGGGACTGGTTCAGTACTGGGCCAGATTCTAAATCGAAACTTGTGGACACAATATCTCATTCATTTCCTATTGTAACCCGATGGTTCTTGTGCCCAAAATGAAGAACTTTATGTCTAGTTTATAGAGGAACAAACATCACTTTCATAGGAGTTGTGTACAGGGAGATACATCGTAAACACAGAAGATAGTTCATATGGGTTTCACCCAGAATTTGCCTTGAGTGGGTGTCTTCAATCTCAACCATCAAGAGCTACGAAATTTGCTCCAAAACCAACCCCAATCTACTAAAGTTGAACCCAGCAACTAGACTTCTTCTCAAATTATTCCAACACTCTCTTGGTATTCGAAATTAGGATCACACCATACACTAGCATTGCTCTAAATTCGCATGCAAGGCTTCCAAGCCCAAGGTTTCACTTTGGAGCTTCAAGGTTCATCAATGGTAAGTAGAGGAAGAGGGTGAATCAGATTTTGAAAGTTGTCTCTTTAGAAAGAGGGTGGAAAATGGAGTAAGATGAGCCAAAGGATGCTTACATGCAACTAGGAGTGAGAATTCCTCCTCCTTCTCCTTCTTTCTTTGCTCATGGGTTTCTCTCTTCTCTCTCTCTCTATTTCCTTTTCTTTTGCTGTTACAGAAGTTAGATAACAATGAGAGGGTGCTGAAGTTCAGTGTGTTTTTAAGAAAAGGAGCAATTGACCAAAATGCCCTTAGTTTAAAACTCTCCCTTAAACTTAAATCCCAATCATCATGCATCTTCTCCTTTACTTAGCAATTTGATTAGCTAAAATACTTGGGTCGACTAACAACTATAGCCTTGACCTCTTACTAGATCGGTCCAATGATATTTAGTGAAATGACCATTTTACCCTTGCGCTCCAATTCCCATTTAAAATTTACACAACTCGAATAATTTGCGCGTATTTCATATGCTTGCGAGATTAAACATTGCTTTTCCGAAATTGTCATATCAATGACCCGATTTATCATCTAATCGAATAATAAATCGTTAGTTAATTTCGTAATCCGAAAGTAACAAAACTAGGGATGTTACACATATGCACTTGTGATGGTAAACATGTGATAATTATAAGGTTTTACTTCTAAATGATAAATCAATCCAAAGAGGGGTTTATTATTTGACAAGTTTTATTATCAATGTTTGATCATTAGAACAAGGGTGCCACTAGCAATTAATATTACTCTCCAAAGACTTGATGTTGATGGTGCACTAGGTATCTTCAGATGGGTTATGCTATTATTTGAACATATTGATGATTTTTTTTTTTTTTGTGGGAATATTTATAGTGATTGTTTTGTTCTCTTTTCAGCTACTATTGCTTCGACATCTGCTAATCTGAATTCGGTTCCGGTCCTTAATGGGACAAATTTTAAGGACTGGAAAGAGAACATGAAAATTGTTCTTGGCTGCATGGATCTTGACCTTGCATTAAGGATGGTGCAACCCCTTCTCCTACGAAATCTAGTACCTCTGAACAAAGCAAAGATTATGAGAAGTGGGATCGCTCCAATCGCATGAGTCTCATGATTATTAAGCGCGGCATTCCTGAAAAGCGCTTTGCAAAAAGTGATAAGGCGGAAACAAGTACTCTTCTTCAGAACTTGATTTCCATGAAGTATCAAGGCAAAGGATGTAACATCCCCAAATGTGACTAATCTCAAATCTTGAGATTAGTTGTAACATGCCCAATTTAGGTAATTTCATTTATTAAAATTAGCAAGAGGTCAAGATAATTATTTAGCTAAATTGAGAAAATAGCGTAATTAATTATTGAAGAAATGGTTGTCAAGGCTTAAATAAAACAATTATGTGTTTGATTGTTAAATGATGTGAAGTGTGTGTTATTGGTTGATTGATTAATTAGGATCGAGGTTTAAGTGGAATGGGATGGTAGGGGCAAAAGAGTCATTTTGCGCATTTTATTTCAAAACAGCCCCAGCTGAGTCACATAAGCTTACACTGACTCACATGCCAAACATAACACACACATTAAGTTTTCTGAAAATGAGATAAAATTATTGATTAAGTGATTTGTTGGTGCTTGTGTGCTTGATTGCGAGGTTAATTTCATTAAATTAGGCCATGTAGTAGTAATGGGGAATGAGTAAGTAACTGAAGGGTAGAAGGGTCCTTTCCATATTACTTATCCCTTCAGTTCATTAAACACCAAACAGCAAACACACTCACTTCAACAAAAACATTTTAGACCCCCAAGAAAGAAAGGGAGAAGTCGCGAGAGAGAGAGAGCTTGAAGAGGAGAGAACCCCATGAGACCTTGATGCATGTTCAGTTTTTCTCCACCATTCTTCTCCATTTTCTTCCCTCTACATTCTTATACCAACATTCCCACCCACACCCTTCTCCATCTCATTTCACCATTTTAGACCCTCAAGCTCAAAATGGACAAAAATGGATCCTAGGAGCTGAATGTGACTTGCATGTTGGATTGGTAGTTTAGAACCACCATTGTGTTTTTCAAGCATTAGGAAGAACGTTTGGTAGCTTTGGGTCGAATTGGACATTCTTGGTGTATAGGACTCGAGTTTGGGAACGTTCAGGACATCTCGTGGTCGTAGAAACTCTGTTTGTTGTTGTTGTTGTTGTGATTGTCATCGCAAGAGGTGAGTTCTATACTCGCATAGGGTCTTCTTTTCGAAATGTTGGCTGATTGTTCAGTGTCCATTTTCGGTTCATGAGTTTTCGGGTCAAAAACCGTATTTCAAACTTATAGAAAATGCATGTGTTTATGTTCATGAATGACTGATTGAATGAGATTGCTGGACTGAATGTGTTTGCTATTATGAACTGCTTTGTATGCATGTAAGATTTGGGTCTCGATCAGAACGAATATTGGAATCGGAACGGAATGGAAAACTACATGAAAAACTGTTTTTTTGGAAAACTAATAGGGATGCACGGGTCGGGTGCCCTTGCGCACGGATCGTGCGCCACCTTCAGATACTGTGCGCAAAGGATTTTAAAGGGCGCACGGGTCGTGCATCTTCACGCACGGACCGTGCGCCAAGTTCTGTAACTTTGTGAAAAGTTTTATAAAACGCGCAGGGGTCGTGCGTCTATACGCACGGACCGTGCGAAAGTTTCTGTCACCCTATGATTCCAAGTTTCTTCTAATCATTTCCCCAAGGGTTCCCAATGATTGAATTGCATGAATAACATGAAATTGAGTATGCTTGAGGTAAGATTCTTGAGTGATGAAGGTGAGGAAAAACCGTACATTAATAAACGAGAGTGAACACAAGTTCAGCTAAGATAAAGGACTATAAGTCCAAAAAAGCAAGTCAAGATAAAGGACTATAAGTCCATACAAGTCATGTAAAGATTCTAAATTCATGTAATAACAAGTCAATTACTTTCCCTTGAGGAAAGGAAGGATGGCATACATAAAATAATATATGTATATCAAGGGTGATGACCATAAGGATTAGCATACTAGGGGAGGGGAAGTCATGAGCCCCAAAACCTAGGCCCCATTAGGTTTGCCTGCTAATTAGTGGTTAGTGGATTGGGTTCACCAAAAGCCAGAGAAATAACCGGATAAGGTAGGCTCTAGGTGTTGTGCTAAGTTAAAGGAAAAATAAGACATGAAATGTAGTCGCTTATTAGGGCTACAAGACGGAATAAAGAAAGATATGACCACATGGTCACTTATTAGATCCATGATGTTCAAAGTACAAAGCATAATGAACCGCTAGAGTTAGTAAGGGGTCTCGATAGGACTCTGTAACAGCCCAACCCTTTTACCTACTCATTTTCGGGTTATGGCATTGGCAGTGTCACTCATGACCTTCTCCACCCCACCCCCTGTGGAGTTTTTGCCTTCCGTGGGAAACGAACATTGTACCCTGGGGCTCAAGTACAATCTCAGTGCATTCCCACTACCAATTGAGCTAGTAGATCAATTGGTAGTGGGAATGCACTGAGATTGTACTTGAGCCACAGGGTACAATGTTCGATTCCCACGGAAGGCAAAAACAATGTTCGATTCCCACGGAAGGCAAAAACTCCACAAGGGGGGGGGGGTGGAGAAGATCATGAGTGACAGTGCCAATGCCATAAGACGAAAATGAGTAGGTAAAAGGGTTGGGCTGTTACAAAAAAAGGCGCTGTAACACCCCAATATTTCTAACATGTAAATATACTGAAATGCACAACTTAGCAATAATTAGAGGACACAATCCCTGCTTAGGTATTGAACTTACAAACTTTATCCGACAATAAAACATAATGTCTCGGAGTCATCCTTCTTAAATTCCATAAAGATTCACTGTTTTCACAACTCAAAAGGAATACAGACCCAATCGTTCAATACCATAAACAGTGAAATAAAAGGGTTCATACAACTCATATCAAGTATAAGTTACATAACCAAAACAGAGACAATAAAAGAAAAACAATCGGACATATCAAGACTCCACGTCTTTGGCATCCCCGTAAGCACGCCACCTACTCGTGTCGCCTTGTCTTTCTCATCCCCTGTTTCTCTATAAAAACCACAATAATGATAGGGTGAGATAACATATCTCAGTGAGCTCTACCGTGCCCCCTTACTATCACTCGGTTCATTTATAAAACCGTTGCAACGTAGTTAATTTCTAACTACTTGCTCATATATATACTTAGCTCATTACCGACCGTGCAATGGCCACAATCTGGGTCTGTAAAGTTCTATTATATATTATTAAGCCTCGTAAATTAATTTATAATTACTAGCTTACCAAACAAAACACCGACCGTGCAAACACCCACAATCTCGGCGAATCATGCACCTATTGTAGCATACATCGGCCGTGCAAACAACCACAATCCCGATAACCCCCGCTAGTAATTTCCCTAACGATCAGAGCCTAGGGTGAGGGCTCATGACCTTCCCTTCCTAGTATGCCATTTGTTGGGTCGTCACCCAACTTGATATAATTTATATATCACACTCCCATTGGCCGACTTCTATAATCGATATAGTCTATATATTTATATATATATATATACCATTTTTCTATAACCCGTTTTGATGAATACAACCTAGACATCCGGCGTTATAATTCAGTACTCAATTGGACTTACAATCCAATTTGTTATTCAAAATGTGAACTCACGCGCGGTCTACTTTTCGGTTTTTCGAACAAGTATAAAATTCAAAAACAGTGCATTATACCATTCAAATTATATATATATATATATATAGTTAGGTCTCTGAATGAGCTTTCAAACACACCGAAGAACACCTCAATCGGGTTCCTGGATCAAAAGTTATCGCGAAAACAAAGTCAGTGTATTTGGCTGAAAAACTGCAAAGCGTCGCGACGTGAACAGGTTCTGTCGCGACGCGAAAAGTTACAGAAGTGAGAACTGTCAAAAAAAAATTAAACAGGGTCGCGACGCGATGGCACGGGTCGCGACACGATGGTTAGCAGAAGTGCAGAAAAACAGCCTTTCAAGACTCGGTTTTGTGCCGTTCCGCTTTCAAGACGGCACCGAGATATTCCATGACCTTTGTAACTTAAAAATAGATACTATAACTAGGAAATCCAGTCCAAGTATTCAATCAAAATTCGTAGAGAATTGCATATACTTTGTAGAAACCGTAAAATGTTAATTTTTCAGAAAACGGTTTTTGACTCGATAATTCTTTCGAAAACGAGTAAGGTTCAGAAAATGAATTTCAAATCATTCAAGGTTAAAAAATGAAACCCTAATCGTGAGTAAAACTCACCGGTTTGACGAATCCCCGAGAAATCACGTCCTACTCGAAACGACCCAACCGAAGCCGCTCGAACAATCCCCGTAACGATTCAACCGCTTCAAAAACAACAAATCTCTTCTGCCCAAACGGAAACATCCACTTCACACCCTCCGTTAGATTCCAACTTTCGAAATGTAGCTTCACCAAGTAGCTTAGGTCACTCCCAAGGTTCCAAAGAGCACATGCAATGCTTCATAGATGGAAAGACTCAACCTTGAGCTTCAAATTCGAAAATGGAAATTGATGCATGAAGGAGAGTTAGGTTCTGAATTTAGGCTCATTGGAAAGAGCATGAGAAATGGAGGGCGATGGTGCAGAGATAACTTACATGCAATGGCTGGATGGTTGATGGAGATCCCTTCTTCTCCTCTCCCTTTCGCCTCCCTTCTCCTTCCTTTCTTCTTTCCCTTCTTTCTTTTCTTTTGTTTTCAATTCTGAAACATGATGGAGTGGGTCAGCTGATAGATGAGGAATGGACTGAGGGCTTAAGTGGTTGTGAAAGGACCAGAATTCCCTTGGCTCATTAGTTCCTTCAAAATCCTCAATTTTGCATAAATTCCTTCCTACTTAGCCAATATTTTCTCGACTAACCCGGATCCGAGTCATGAATTATCATTTCCCTCGACTAGAAATTATTTATAATCCAAATAAATTATATTTTAAAAATTAGGGATGTTAAAATCACCCCAAGCTCCAATACTTCATCATCTTCATCATCTCCCCTCCATTTTCAAAACCCAAGAACTAGGTAAGCTTCTCCTCCATTTTCCCCCCTTTTATGGACCTACGAATTTTGAGGGTTTTTATGGGGGATTTGTTGAAATCTTGGGTTGTATGATGAAATTGATGATTGAATCATGTTTAGCAGCAAGCCCAACGAGGATTCAAAGCAGTTTGAAGCTCACATCGAAGTTTGAAGCGGATAGGTGATTATAGGGTTCCGTTTTGGGATTTTGAAGTCTCGGTGATTTCGGCTCGGTATCGACTCTCACGTCAAGGGTGAGTTTTACTCACGTTTAGCATTGTTCCGTTTTGAAATGAACTTTTCGTGATTTGGTTTCGAAAGATTTTGAGTCGAAAACCGATATTTCGAAATATATCGTCTTTTGATAAAATTCGTTTAGATTGAGTTTTTGACTGATTGTGTGATATTGATTAATTCTGTTATTCTGATTGTTTGGATTGTTTTAAATCGGAACAAGAATCGGAATTGAGCGGAATAGCGGATTTCGCGAGAAACCGCAAAAATCTGCCTTTCTCAGCATCCATCGCGTCGCGACTAGGATTAATTTTTGAAACGAAAATGTTTCTAACTATTTTCGCGTCGCGACGGTAGTAGTTCGCACCACGACGCTTTGTAGTTTTTCAGCAAGTGTACACTGATTTTGTTTTCGCGATAACTTTTGATCCGGGAACCCGATTGAGGTGTTCTAAGATGCGTTTGAAAGCTTATTCAGAGGCCTAACTGAATATACCATTTAAATGGTAAAATGAACTGTTTTTGAAGTTGAAATTGTTTCGAAAAACCGAATAATAGTACACGTGTGCGAATATGTTTTATTAATAATAAAGCGGATTATGAGTCCTACGTGGTATGGTATAATACAAACGAAGGTTTAATGGAAACGAATTATGGGTTCATATGATTGTGGATATATGTGTATATTATATCGAGTGTGGGTGACGACCCATGAGACTAACATACTAGGCGGGGAAGTCATGATCCCTTACCCTAGGCTCCGTGCCATTAGGAAAAATGCTATTGGTAAGGGGGTTCACCCGGAGTTAGAGTTCGCGCCATCGGTGTTATGTTAAATTGTTTGTTGTGCGGTTCACCAGGAGTTAGCGTTCGCGCAGTCGGTGTCGTACTGAGTTATAGTAGGTTCCCCGGGAGTTAGCGTTCGCGCAGTTGGTGGAATGCTATGTATAAAATAATGCGGTTCACCGGGTTTGGAAGCGTTTGCGCAGTCGGTGCCGTGTTGAGTTAAAAAGGCTTCATAATTGAACCGAGAGTGTTAGTAGGGGTCTCGGTAGAACTCACTGAGGTTGTATCTCATTGTTTATATGTTGTTGTTTTATAGACAAACACGGAAAGAAAGGACCACAGAGGCACGAGTTGGTGGAGCTCGGATGGTTGCTGATGACTTAGCTTTATGCTTAAGTTTATGTTTCCCTTTGTTGTCTATGTATTGAAACACTATGTCTTTAGTGTTATATCTCTCTTTCGCTTTCTTGTATGATACTGAATACTATAGTTGCTGATGGTTTATGGTTTGAGAACCGTAGCGTCTTGTTTGTATATAAGATTGTTTGGTTTACATTCAGTGAAAAATTATAGTGATATTTAGTGTCTAAGCAGGGAATATATCTCTCTGATGTTCGAGGGATGGTACACTTGGGTATTTTTACTAAATAAAAATACCGGGGTGTTACAGAGATCACTGGATAATCTGACTCTGATTTTGCTGGATGCCAAGATAGTAAAAGATCCACTTCAGGCTATATCTATATGTTGGCTGGTGGTGCAGTTTCTTGGCGCAGTGCCAAGCAAACCCTCATTGCTTCATCCACAATGGCAGCAGAATTTATAGCATGTTTTGAGGCATCTAACCATGGGATTTGGCTAAAGAACCTTGTCACTGGGCTGCGAATTGTGGAAGGAATTGAAAGGCCATTTAAGTTATACTGTGACAACAAATCAGCCATCCTATATTCCAACAATAATAGGAGCTCGACCAAATCAAAACATATTGACATCAAGTTCCTAGTTGTTAAGGAAAGGGTACAGAGTGGACAGATTTCTATAGAACACTTAGGGACCAACTCCATGATAGCGGATCCTCTTACAAAGGATCTTCCACCCAAGGTCTTTCATGAGCACACTGCTCACATGGGTGTTTTACAGTTTGAGGAATTTTTAGTTTAGTGGGAGTTAATCACTTATGAATTTTGTGTTCTATATTTGGTATTATGTATGCATACTCTTGTATTTGGATATTTTTCTGGTTACATATAAAGTTTGATATTCAGCTATTTATACTTTGTACAATAAGGTTATTGAATGATCTCACTAAGGTAAAGTAGGACCAATTAAAAATTGACATGTACAGGCCACCTTCATGTGATTTTCATGCTACACATTTCATGATGAATCTATGTCATTTAGTTCTGTCAATATTAGTAATCATTGATGGGTTTAGTTATGATTGATATAACTAAAACCGCTTTGGTTCTATGTACTGACATAGGTAATGGACGAGATTATTTGGATATGCTCAAGGTATATAATGGCAAATTTTGAGCTCATAAAGTCTAACACATTTGTAAAGTTACATATGTGACCAGTGGGAGATTGTTAGAATTTTGGGTCACAGATGTAATATATAAATGTGTTAGGGTCATTATTTAATTAGCCAAACTTAAAGTGGTCTATTTGATACTATATTTATGCCTAAGGACATATGTGTCATGAAAGGTTATTGTGTAGATACCATAAGGCAATATTCTAATTTGATGAGGGGCCGAATTAGAAATATTGAAAACTGAGATGTAACTGGAAGCAGTTACATATATGGGTTATGGTCCCCATTTGTAGAGTAACGTAAAAAAACAAAATAGGGTTTTAGTTCTCTGGCTTTCTCTCTTCATCCCCATCAGAAGAGAATCAAGAAACCCTAAGGTGCTCTACAATTGAAAGATCACATACTCAAACCTTCATCAATTCCCAATGGCAAATTCAGGTACGCTTCCGCATTCTATTTCATCATGAATTTTGGTATGGATTCATAAACTATTGATTTAGGATTGTGCTCTTTTGATTTCTATATGGGTAGAGACATGTGGTTAGGCACAAACCTTGATTGTTAGAAACCAACATATCACTCTCGCGGTCACTGGTCACTACGTTTAATACTACTACCGTGTTAACTTATATGTGAGTTAACATAAAATACAACCTCTTGGCTTCAATAAAACATAAAATACCCACAAAATTCAGATATCCTTTCAAACAAAATATGTACATGTCAAAATCTTGAGGGTCGATACTTCCCTTTATGAAAAAAATTCAACCTTATGTTCAGCAATATAAAAAAGAAAAAAGATAGTAATTGTGTCGTTGCAAAGCACGTGATTTTAAATTTTTAATTAAATATTTTCAATTCATATCAACTTGGGCAAAAAATGTGATTTACACATATGTACTTATCATAATTACATGAAATGTATGTGAAGTTTTAAGGAAGATGTTCTTACTATAAGACATATGTAGAATCACTTTGGCATCTCATCAAGTAAATTTCTCAATCATCAAACCAAATGAATCAATAATTAAGTCATTTAGTAATCAAAATAAGTAAAATTACTTTGGGTGTTACACAGTACCTACCCTCCATACTCTTAACCAGATGTGTGTGTAATTTTTTGAGGACCTCTCATCTGAGAAACTATTTTACCGGTGGTTTTTCCTTGGTGCTAAGCAAAATATATATGTTCACTTTTTAAAAGTAAACATAGAGATATAATATATAGATTATTTATGTTCTTTGTAACACCCTGGTATTTCTAACGAGTAGAAATGCCTGAGCGCACCATCCCTAATACATCAGAGATAATATTTCCTGTTTAAATACTGAACACCACTATTATATTTTCACTGAATAACAACAAGACAGTCTTAAACATAAATAAGACCATAAACCATCAGTGAAATACAGTGTTCAATATCGTACAAGAAAGCGGAAGTAAACACATAACACTAAAGACAGAAAGTCTTGATACACAAATAACAAGGAAAGATATAAACTTAAGCATAAAGCTAAGTCTTCAGTCACCATCCGAATGCCACCTACTCGTGCCTCTTGGATTTCCACTTTCCTTGTTTATCTGTAAAACAACAACATATAAACAATGAGATACAATTTCAGTGAGTTCTACCGAGATCCCTACTAACACTCTCGGTCCAATTATGAATCCTGGTTTTAACTTAACACGGCACCGACTGCGCGAACGCTACAAACCCGATGAATCGCATTATATAACTTTTAACAAATTACCGACTGCGCGAACACTACAAACCCGGCGAACCCTGAAATCGTTTTAGCTTTACACGGCACCGACTGCGCGAACGCTACATACCCGGTGAACCGCGTTATTTAACCTTTGACAGATCATCGACTGCGCGAACGCTACATACCCGATGAACGTGTTACAACCAAGTACGACACCGACTGCGCGAACGCTACATACCCGGTAATCGCACAACAAACAATTCAACACACCACCGACTGCGCGAACGCTACATACCCGGTGAACCACCTTACCACTAGTACTTTCCCTATTGCAAGAGGCCTAGGGTAACGGTGCATGACTACCCCGCCTAGTATGTCTACATGGGTCGCCACCCAAACTCGATATAATATATATTTATCCACCCGCATTTGAGCTAACTCCTATATTCGATATAATTTATATATCGTGAATCATAGACCGGTTTGGATGAATAAGCACTATTCGTTCCGTGTTAGTTGTACAATGCCACGTAGGACTTATAGTCCGTTTTATTATCGGTAAAACATATCCGCACTCGTGTAGTATTGTTCGGTTTTTCGAAACAATTTCAACTTCAAAATTAGTTTACAAAACTCTTTTGAAACATACCCAAAATCAAGGCATTATAAGCCTAATATCGTTATAGAAGGGTTAGGAAAGGATTAGAAGAGGATTGGAATCGATCGGGATCGTTTCGGGCATGTTTGGAAAATTTGAACAGAACACTGCGCACGGTCCGTGCTCCCATACGCACGGGTCGTGCGCCCTTTTATAAAAATTTGCGAAAAGAAACAGAACCAGACGTTCGTGCGCCCGCGCACGGATCGTGCGCATTTGACAGCATTCTATTTTCATTCCGCTTTGCATTTTTCGTCGTTCCGATCAATTCCGATCACTTCCGGTACCTTTTCCAGTCCAATCCCAACACCAAAACAGTACAAAAACATATTCAATAACATCACTCGATCAATCAATCCAATCAAAAACTAAACATATACGAATTTCGTCAAAACGCGAAATATTTCAAAATAACGTTTTCGACTCAAAATCTTTCGAAACCAATCCACATAAAATTTATTTCAAAACGGAATAAATCTAAACGTGAGTAAAACTCACCGATTGTGATGAAAATCACAAATAGCCGAGACTTTCCGCGAAATCGCTTTTCCGACATAACCACACGAACGTTCCCCGCATAAACTTTACGTTCCGGCGACGCCCAAATCCGCTTCCAACGCTTTGAACCTCCAATCAACCACAAAACCTCCATGAAATCACTATTCATCGTCTTCAAGCTTCAAATCACTATTCACATAAACCCCAAATTTTGACAATCAAACCATAACTCTCCAATCTTTGATTCCTTCACTCCAAACTAGTAACCAAACTCCTATTTGAATTTCCTAAACCTCCAACACACTATAAAGAAGAAGAAACTCATGATTTCCTCTTCTTCTTCCTTCAATTCGAAAATGGCAAGATGAGAGTGAGTGAGTGGTAGGTGATGATTTTGGTACCAAATTGAAGAGGATGATGAGGAGATCATTTTTTGTGAAGGAAGGATTGTGTTTTGATGAGTCTATGTTGGCCCTTTTTCTTCTTCTTCCAAACCCATTCTTTTCTTTTCTCCATTTCTTTTCTCCTCTCTGTTTCTCTCCTTCGCATCTTTCTTTCTTTTCTTTTCTTTCTTTTAATTCTTTCTTTCACTTACACACACACACACACACACACACACACATATATATATATATTTAATATATAAGTGGCAACGTGGTCAGATTACCCTACTGTCCTTAATCTCTTATTTCATTCCGAATTGTCCTTATTCCGTATTATCCGGTTAACGATCCTATGACAACCAATAATTAATTTTTGCACTCAATAAATTTACCAGTCAAGTACTAAAATAATTCAATTGGGTTAACATCCAAATAATTCTATTAATTATTTTGGGGATGTTACATTCTTTGTACCAAATAGAAGAATATTTATGTTTGTTAGTTAAATCTATATTCAATAACGTGTAATAAATCGTTATAAGAAATACTTGACACTAGTGCGTATAACCCGTGCGATGCACGGGTATATATTGCACTTTGGTCATGTCTAAGAAATAGATATTATACATGCACGGGTAGACAAAACTGATACAATTTTACAGATTAAAAAATAAGTGATTTTGTTGTTAAATAACTTAAAGATTTTAAGAAAATGTGAAGTTGTTTTGTGTTTGTGTAGCATACGGAAAATCACTTATTTTAAAAAAATAATTTTTATGAGAAGCCACTCAAAACAGATTATGAATTGAAGCAGATTTTAGATTTTTTTAGATTCTTTTTATTTTTGAAAAGTGTAAGAAATGGATATGGAAACATTATAAAATAGATTTTTTTTTTAAAAAAATGATTATTCTCTAAAATAAGTCGTAACCTATATGCATTTACTTATGTTGAATATCACATTTCATATTAAAAAGATTATTTTTGTGTAATTAATATATTATGCAGAAATATATAGATAGTTTGTGTAAAAGAATGGGAATATATAGATACTATATAGATTATCATTAATAAGAAGTAATAAAAAGATATTATTTGGTAAAAAAAATATATTATTTAGATATATTGTTTTTTTTGTTGTGCAGCTTTAGATAAATCGATTTATCAATCACTTTGTACCAAAATTAAATTTAATCTTAAAACCACTTTGTAAAAGGTCAGATACGGTTCAACGATATTCACTTTCCCAAATTAGGTTTTGCTTATTCCCCAAGCCATAAACTTTGCGCAAACGACACGGAGGAATAGAAAAGCAAAGGACGTCAAGTGTCACCTTCGCGAGCTTGATTGGGATTCCGACGGCGCATCTGAAACAAATGTCAGATACAGTTCAATGATATTAACTCTCCCAATTTTTGTTCTACTTATTCCACAATACACATTCTTTGCGCAAACGACATAGAGGTTTGGAAAGCAGCGAACCTCAAGTCGTCACCTTCGCCAGCTAGAGTGCGATTCGGGCGACATCTCTGAAATAACAATTTGAAGCTATGGCATCGATTGTTAGCAACCTTGAGGTAATCTATATATATATATATATATGTGTGTGTGTGTGTGTGTGTGTGTGTGTGTGTGTGTGTGTGTGTGTGTGTGTGAAGGAAATCCCAATGGAGCCTCCACAATGTTCCTCATCATTTTTATTTATATTAATATATAATTATAATTTAAATAGGAGACTTTAATTTTAGCTATTAATTAGATATAATGAAAACACATAATTACACACTAACTTATTAAATGAGGATTTAGTAAGTTTGGATAACTTATTCAATAATTTATAATATATATATATATATATATATTAATAAAAGTGAAGAAAGCTCTATCGAGCCTCTAGAATACTTCTCATTTTTTATCTATATTTAATTTTCATATAATATTTAGTTTTAGGAATAGCGTCTCTTTAGCTTTTATTTTTAGAAAGAAAAAAAGTAATTCCAAGAGTTAGTTACCATGTTAATTACTTTGGGTCTCTTAGTTTAAGATTTATTTTAATAGTTCTCTTATACTTTATTTTAGTTTTATTTGATTTATATATATATAGTTATAAAATAGTTTTTTATGTAATTGTAGTAAATATAAAATAATATATTTAAACATAAAAAAAATTTATATTATATTATATTATAAATTTTTATTATCAAATTATATATTTCCATTAAAAAATAGATAATAATTATTATCATTTTATAATCAAAATAATTTACATATATATTATATTATCTTTTAGTATATTGATAATAAAAAAATTTATTATGATTTTCATACCAATATAAAAATAGGTAAATAATAAAAATATATAAATAGTATTCCACTAAAGAATCATTTAATAAGTTAGTGACAATTATGTGCTTTCATTAAAATTAAAGTCCTCTTTATGTTTAAATATTAAATAAATATTATCATAGATAAATTCATGAGAAGCATTGTGGAGGCTCCATTGGGGTTTCCTTTACATATATATATATATATATATATATATAAATATATATATATATATATATATATATAAATGATTTTCATGCCAATATAAAAATTGGTAAATAATAAAAATAGATAAATAGTATTAATTCCACTAAAGAATCATTTAATAAGTTAGTGACAATTATGTGCTTGCATTAAAATTAAAATCCTCTTAAGGTTTAAATATTAAATAAATATAGATAAATTCATGAGGAGCATTGTGGAGTCTCCATTACCGTTTCCTTTACATATATAGATTGTTACTTACTTGTTATGTTTTTTCATCTTTTCTGTAACATCCGCAAAATAATTAACCGAATTATTTGGATGTTAACCCAATTGAATTAATTTAGTACTTGACTGGTAAATTTACTGAGTGCTAAAATTATTTATTGGTTGTCATCGGATCGTTAACCGGATAATACGGACCAAGGAAGTTTTGGAATCGAAATAGGAGATTTCGATCAATATGGTAATTTGACCGCGTTACAACAAATATATTAAATAAATATATATATGTATACGTGGGTGTGTGTGAGTGAAGAGGAGAAAGAATTAATTAAATAAATAAATATAAGTGTGTGTGTGTTAATAAGAAAGGAAAGAAAAGAATTAAGAAAGGAAGAAAAGAAAGAATGCGAGAGAGAGAGTTACAGAGAGGAGAGAAAGGGAGAAAGGAAGAGAATGGCGTGAGGGAGAAGAGAAGAGGGAGAGGGAGACTTCACCGAAACGACTTCCGTCCAACACGAAAAATGTTCAGCGCTACTTCCTCTTCGATTTGGTACCAATTTCGTGACGATCAGCTCACTCTCTCTCACTTGGCCATTTTTGTGTTTTGGAGGTTTTGTGGGAAATCCGATTTTGGGTTGGTTTTGAAGGTTTAAGTTCGATTAGGAACGAACCCAAGGTGGATTGCTCGAGTATTAAAGTTCGATTGGGTGATTGGGAGCTAGTTGGGTGAGTTAGGTTGAAAAATCAAGATTTGAGGTTTATGTGAATAGTGGCTTGAGGTGAAGAAGATGATGAATAGTGCCCATGGAGATTTTCGGGAAATCGGTATTTCGGTCAAAAAGCGGTTTCGTGATCGAGTGGGAAGCTTTGGAAGCGGATTGGGTGTCGCCGGAGCGGGGAATGTTCGTGTGGTTACTCGGTGATTTCGGCTCGATCGTGGATCACGCTTCAAGGGTGAGTTCTACTCACGTTTAGGATTTTACGTTTCGAATTAATTGATAAACTGTTTTATCGCTTTCGCTGGACTGGAATATTATGTGATACTGTTTGATTCGGGATAGGAATCGATTGGGGCGAGTCTCGGGTTGCGTCGCGTTAAAATGGAATTTTTGGTGATTTGATTCGAGAGATTTTGATTTAAAACCGTTATTTGGAAAATCGTCGTATTTTGATAAACTTCGATTTGATTAAGATTTTGATTGATTGTTTGATGTTGATTGGGTTTGATTATATGTGTGTGAAAACTGTTTTCAATCGGAACTAAAATCGGAATTGAGCGGAATCGCGGTTTTCGCGCGAAACCGCCAAAATCTGCCCTTGACAGACCCCCCTGCTGTCTGTTCGCGCGCCACTTGCGCGCGGCGCACCACTCGCGCGCCATTTGGCAGAACCTGCTGCCAGTTCGCGCACCACTTGCGCGCCATTTGGCAGAATTTCAGCAACCAAACACTGTTTTTCGTTTCGCGATAACTTTTGATCCGGGAACCCGATTGAGGTGTTCTAAGATGCGTTGGAAAGCTTATTCAGAGGTCTAACTGAATATTCTATTTTTAAGGCAAAAAGAACGTTTTTTGAAGTTGAAATTGTTTCGAAAAGCTGAACAATAGTACACGTGTGCGGATATGTTTATTAATAATAAAGCGGACTATGAGTCCTACGTGGTACGGTATAACTGACGCGAGATGATTACTATTTATTCGTCTAAACCGGTCTACGATTCACGATATATATATTATATCGACTATAGAAACGGCCCAATGCGGGTATTGTGTTCAGTTATCGGTCAAATGTAAATGAACTAAATGTTCATGTGTCTGTAGATATATTTATTATATCGAGTTTGGGTGACGACCCATGTTGACATACTAGGCGGGGAAGTCATGAGCCCTTACCCTAGGCTCTGTGCCATTAGGAGACACTATTGGTTATGGGGTTCACCGGGATTACCATGTCTGGGGTCGGTGGTGTGTCAAAGATTAAATAATGCGGTTCATCGGGATTACCATGTCTGGGGTCGGTGCCGTGTTATGCAGTGCGATTCATCGGGATTACCATGTCTGGGGCCGGTGTCGTGCTAGGTTAAATTGCGTGGTCTATAAATTAAACTACAAGAAAGAAAGTTCTATAATACGGTTCACCGGAATTACCATGTCTGGGGTCGGTGCTGTGTTAAGGACTAAATAATGCGGTTCATCGAGATTACCATGTCTGGGGTCGGTGCCGTGTTATCTAGTGCGATTCATCGGGATTACCATGTCTGGGGCCGGTGTCGTGCTAGGTTAAATTGCGGGGTTATAAATTAAACTCCGAGATAAAAGATTTCATAATTGAACCGCGAGTGTTAGTAGGGGTCTCGGTAGAACTCCCTGAGATTGTATCTCACTGTTTATATTTTGTGGTTTTACAGAGAAACAGGGGGAAAAGAAAAGGTGAAGAAGCACAGCTAGGTGGTGTGCATATGAAGACGGTGAAGACTTAGTTTTCATTGTTATTGTCTTTCCCTCGAGATTTTTGTATTTTCGATTGTATAACTTGTATCAGTAAAAGTTGTAAAATCGTTTCCGCTATTTCTTGGTATTTGGATATTGGACTCTAAGTTATGAGTTGTTTTTATTTATGTTCAATATCTAAAACAGGAAATATATCTCTGATTATTTTATGATGGTACACTTGGGTATTTTTACTTGATAAAAATACCGGGGTGTTACATTTTCATTTCCCAAAATGATTAGATATTTTAGCAATAAAACTCATGTTTCAATACTAAAGGTTATACATAACAAGGGAAAAAAGGATCAACTGAATCAAAAACAACAGTTGTGTTTCTCAATTCTAAACGAGTCTGACATGCCATTTGAAACACCCAAATACTTCTAACGTGTAGATACATTGAAATGAACAGCTTAGCAATAATCAGAGGACACAATCCCTCCTTAGATATTGAACGTACAAACTTTTTCCGACAATAAAACATAATAACTCGGAGTCATCCGCTTAAATTCCATAAAGGTTCACTGTTTTCACAACTCAAAAGGAATACAGACCCAATTGTTCAATACCATAAATAGTGAAATAAAATGGGTTCATACAACTCATATCAAGTATAAGTTACATAACCAAAACAGAGACAATAAAAGGAGAACGATCGGAAAACATCAAGACTACGAGTCTCTTGCATCTCCGTAAGCACGTCACCTACTCGTGTCGCCTTGTCTTTCGCTTCCCCTGTTTCTCTGTAAAAACCACAATAATGATAAGGTGAGATAACATATCTCAGTGAGTTCTACAGTGCCCCCTCTTTAACGCCCCAAATAATTAATTAATTATTTAATTGAATTGTTTAGGAAATTAAGTTGTAAGAAAATATTAGAGTAAAAATATATTTTCGTATGTGGGCCTAATTGTTTGTGTTAGGAGTAGTAAAAATAAGGGGGTGTAAAGAAGGCCCATGAAGCCAAATCGCATAAGTGAATGAGAAAGCCCATAAGACCAAAGAAATTATAAAAAGGTGTTATTTTAGGGTTTGCTCACTTTAGAAGAAAAATAATAAGAATTGGGAGAGAAGAGCAAGGAGGGGGCGGCGAAGACAGCTAGGGAAAGGCCAAGGAGAGCTTCGAATTCTTCAATCCAAGGTAAGGGTGCGGTTCTAACTCTATAATCGGGTGTATGAAGGGCTTTATGTAGGAAGGTTAAGGAACCCTAGGTATTGTTGATTCTTGAAAACCCTAGTTGTAGGTATTGAACTCTAAATGTTGATGTTGAATCCTATTGATGAGATTTGTTACCTATAGATGATGTATGCATATGTTTGTTGATGATTGAGAATCAAAAATTTGTCCTGGGCGCCATCTTGTTGTTCGCAGGTTGCTGCTGGGCGCTGGTGCGCTGGGCACCGTTTTGATGTCTGTCGTGGTTCTGGCGCACTGGGCGCCAAGGGCGCAAATGTCTGGATGCCCTGTTGTTGTTCTGGCGCACTGGGCGCCAAGGGCGCCAATGTCTGGCTGCCCTGTTACTGTTCTGGTGCACTGGGCGCCATGGGCGCCAATGTCTGGCTGCCCTATTGCTGTTCTGGTGCACTGGGCGCCAAGGGCGCCAATGTTGCGGTAGCCCTGTTGCTGTTGCTGTGTTGTTTCTGGCGCATGGGCGCCAAGGGCGCCAATGTTGTGGCTGCCCTGTTGCTGTTGCTGTGTTGTTTCTGGCGCATGGGCGCCAAGGGCGCCAATGTTGTGGCTGCCCTGTTGCTGTTGCTGTGTTGTTCTCGCGCATGGGCATGGGCGCCAAGGGCGCCAATGTTGGCTGCCCTGTGTTGTTGCTGGGCGCCATGTCTGTTGTTGCTAGGCGCCATGTTGGCTGCCCTGTTCTGCTGCTGGGCGCCATGGGCGCCGTGTCTGTTGTTGCTGGGCGCCAGGTGTGGCCGTGCCTGATGTTGCTAGGCGCCATCCTGGGCGCCGTTTTCTGTTCTGTGGCACTGGGGGCCAGTTCCTGTGTCTTGCTGGGAGCCTAGTAGGGCGCCATTTCCTGCTGTCTCGTGGGCGCCAATGTGTGGTTGCCCTGAATTTTTGGAAAGGTTGTTAAAATTGGCCATTTGACATTTGTCGGTTGTTAAAGTTGTTAGAAGTGGCTACTTGATAATTGTTGGTAATGTTGCCATAGTCGAATTTCCCCATTCATTGGCAATATATTCTGTTGTAGGCCTATGGCCAACGTTGTTTCCTTTTGTCGTTGGATTGCCTCTATTTATTGGCAAGGATACTATGTCATAGGCCTATGGCCAATTGTCGTTTCCTGTGGTCGTTGTTGTCGTGATGCTATGTAACCATTGTTATTGATAGTTGAGCATTTATCATCGCGTCGCATGGCATTTGCATTTTTGTCGAGGGCTGATGGCCCTGGAGCTTCGTCTCACACGTCGGCCTGGATTGGCAAATTTTAGTCGTTGATGCCTCTATTTATTGGCAGGTTTTTAGTCGGGGGCTCTGCTCCAAATGGTACCACATGCATGTGCATAGTATTGAGTCGCATTCCGCATTACATACCGTATTGCATATTTGTGTGGTTATGTTGTTGACCCTTGATGATTGAGATTACCTGATTGATGTGAAGTAATGTAGTTAGATGTCCTGATTCCATATATATTGTTTTTCATACCTCTTATTATATGGTTCGATATCTCACCCCTTCTGTTTGAATGTTACCCTTGTGTTGGTAACGTGCAGGTAACCATGACAGAAGGCCATGTACCTTCGTTAGTCCGAGTCGGTGTCATCGCTCTGATACGTAGCACTCGGGGGGGATGGACGCATATTATTACTACTTTATTTTGTTATTCTATTGTCTGATTTAGAGTTAAAACCCGTTTGGATCCGCTGCGTTGTAATTGCAAGTTGATTTGTTTCGTTTATTGATTCCTCCTATTTTATGTGCTATGTATCTGATGCTATAAATGACCTAGTTATGCTCGTGTGTGGATTTTAGTTGGAGAAATGTAGCATCCGTTTAATTGTTGAAATTTTTGAAAACTCTGATTTTTACTATTAAATCGCCGGGTAGAAATGGGTGTTACACCCTCACTATCACTCGGTTCACTTATAAAACCATTGCAACATAGTTAAGTTTATAAACTACATGCTCAAATATATACTTAGCCATTTACCGACCGTGCAACAGCCACAATCCCGGTATCTAATGCGCTAATTGTTTGTTTTTAAGCCTTGTAAGTTACTATACAATTACAAGCTTAATAATCGAAACACCGACCGTGCAACAGCCACCATCCCGGTATCTACTGCGCTAATTATTTGTTTCTAAGCCTTGTAAGTCACTATACAATTACAAGCTTAATAATCGAAACACTGACCGTGCAACAGCCACAATCCCGGCGAATCGTGTTCTTAACTTATCAAACCATCAACCGTGCAACAGCCACAATCTCGATGAACCCACGTTAGTCCATTCCATAACGTTGTCCGGGCCTAGGGTGAGGGCTCATGACCTTCCCTTCCTAGTATTCTATTCGTTGGGTCGTCACCCAACTTGATATAATCTATATATCACACCCGCATTGGGCCGACTTTCATATTCAATATATATATATATATATATATATATATATATATATATATATATAACATTGTCTATAACCCGTTTTGATGAATGATATACAAGTCATCCGGCGTTATAATCACAGTACAAAATTGGACATATAATTCGGTTTGGTATTCAAAACATGAACTCACACGCGGTCTACTTTTCGATTTTTTGAACGATTATAACCTTCAAAACCCTTTTTCTTCACAAAATCAAGTTGAACACACTCAAAACATTGATTTTATTAGGGCAATATCGTCACAATTTGTTTGGAAGAAGATTAGAAGAGGTTTGGAATCGAAAGGAGCGAAGAAATGAGAAATTTGAACCCGGAAACAGAACCACACACATGGTCCAGCAAATCCAGTCCAAACATTCAATCAAAATTCGTATAGAATGCATATGTTTAGTAGAAACCGAAAAATGTTAATTTCTCCGAAAATCGACTCGAAAATCTTTCGAAAATCTAATTTAAGCGATGCACAGATTTTGCCAACAATTTCAGAATAACAACAAAGCCCTAATCGTGAGTAAAACTCACCGATTTGACGAATCCCTCGAGAAATCGCTTCCCCACTCGAACTATCGATCAAAGCCGCTCGAACAATCCCCGCTAGAGTTCAATCCGCTACTACGTGAAGTCACAACTCAACCCAATTCGAACCAGCAACAGTTCCACCTCAAAAACAACTTCCAATCCACAATGTAGGTCCTGAATCCCCCTCTCCTTAGCTCCTACTGAACATGCAAGGCAGCCTAGAGCTCAAAGCTCCATTGTTTCACTTTGGAGCTTCAAGTGTCAAAAATGGTATGTTGAGTTAGGAGAGGAATGGGGAGCTGAGGTTTGGTTCATTAGATAGAGATCGAAAAATGGAAGGGAGGGATGAAAAGAGAACTTACATGCAACCAAGGATGATGGTGATGATGGCCTCCTTTCCTCCCCTCTCTTTCGCCTCCCTTTTCCTTCCTTTCTTCTCCACCTCTTTCTTTCTCAAGTTTTCTGTTTTGTTGAAAGTGACAAAATGGCTCAGATGGGAATGAAAGGAATGGAGTGTTAATAAGTTTTAATCGGGCTGAGGGTTTTAATTGGTTGGAAAAGAACAAAATGCACTTGGCTCATTAATTCATGTTTTTGGTGTTCAAACCCGTTTTAATCCTACGGTTTTCCCACTCGGCATAGCTTTCTCGACTACCCCACATTCGAGTCGCGACTAATTATCTCGTTCAAATGATTAACTCATTCATGATTTCCGTAAATCGAATCTTTAAAAATTAGGGATGTTACACCATTGATGGTCGATTATATCCCACTTGAATGTGATAGATTAGTTACATTTAACGAATCTTCAATATTTATTTTTATAAACAATTAATTCATTATTTGTGATGACCATTTAACATATTTTTAGTGATTCTCATAAATCTATGCCATCAGGAAGAGATCCAATGGTGGTTGACCAGCATCAAGACCATGCACAACCAACGAAGTATTGGCAAGAACACACAATATTACCGTTTAGTTCTTAACGGTTAACCATCGGCCAAATATTAAAATCAAGAATCGAAAGCAAGATCACAAAGCATTACCAATTCAAATCTTAGTCTAGTAAGTTAAAAAAATTATTTTTAAATACATATTTATAAAATACATACCTATTTACCAATGAGTTTATTTCTTGATGAGATATTACATCAAAATATATGACAGGATAACCAAAGTAAACAAACTAAATAATATTTAATCAATTATTATCAAAGTTGTCATATGTATATACGATAAATATATTTCATAAATATTTATAGATAAACATTGAAACTATAAATGTGATACTTATTAAATATAAATTTCACCAAAATAACTTCAGAATATTATATTAGTTAAGTTTTATTTATTTTAAAAAAAAATTAATATATATATCTATATATTTAAATTTAATATTGATAATGTATGGTAGTCTTAAATAACCTATTTTGGTTTAGTAATTTTTTTTAAAATTATTCAGTACAATAGTTAAGTTTGTGAAAGGATTTCAATTGCTTTTCGACCAAATAAAGATTGGATTTAGTAAATAGTAATAAATCTAATAACATTTAATAATCGGTTGTTGTACGATTAAATGCGTGGTTTGACTGAGATATCAAATATGTATATAAACATGCTAGGTGGGATCACAAAACCTATCAATGTTTTATGTTGATTCGTTCCTACTTAAAGGTATATATGACCTTCATGTTTTTTATCGAAATTGTTGTCTTTCGTCCAAACCTTTCCTCTTCCAGTTAGAGAGACCTACTTCAAAAACAATATTTGTATACCATACTATCAAATCAATGAAGCGCCAGATCTCCATATGTCTATATAGTGAGAACCTCTTCCTTAAAATTTCATATACATTTCATGTAATTGTGATAAGTACATACGTCTAAATCATACTTTTTTCCCTTATTAGTGTCATATGTTGAATTGAATTGAAAGTATTTAAGTAAAAATTTAAAAGCATGTGGTTTTCAACGACAAAATTACTATTTTTTTTATATTACTGAACATATGGTTGGATTTGTTTCATAAAGGGGAAGTATCGTCCCCCAAGTATCGTCCCCCTGAATTTGGTGGGTATTTTAAGTTTTTTGCAGCCAAGAGGTTGTTTTTTATGTTAACTCACGTATAAGTTAACAAAGTAGTAGTATTAATAATAATAGTGACCAATGACTGCGAGAGTGGGACTCTCTCCTCCCTATTTTGCACACCTTACAACACAATATGACGATGGCAAGAGACAAAGAAAACACCAAGAGAAAGATTTTCCTGCAACCAGAACCAGAAGACTTGTGTTTTCTATGCAAAACAGGTGGTCAACTCGCTGTTTTTTATCACAGAGATTGTGGAAAAGTTTATCATTCAGATTGTGTTGAAAAGAATGAGCCTTTTTTTGACAATGTGAAATCTTGGTTGTGTGGTTGGCATGTTTGCTTCAACTGCAATAAGCACCTGAAGTTTTGTTGTATTGGCTGTCCACAAGCTGTGTTCAAAAAGTGCTTTTCTCCGTCCGAATTTACTCTTGTTAGAGGTGTTAAAGGGTTGTGCGTCGATTGTGTGGAGATAGTAAAGATAATAGATCAAAATTTGGAACATGGCTCTAAGGGGAACAAAATAAGCTTGGATGAGAATGAAACATATGAAGCTTTAGACAAGGAATACTGGAAAAATATTAAGGTAAAAGAAGGGTCGACCAGTACTGATATCTCTGATGCACCGCCTAACCATAGAAAGGGTAAAAATTCTTTTACCAAAGAAGTTGAAAAGGTATTCTTTTACCAAATTTTTTTTACCCTCTCTATGGTTAGGCGGTGCACTAGAGATATCACTGCCCAACCCTTCTTTTACCTTAATATTTTTTCAGTATTCCTTAAATAAAGCTTCATATGTTTCATTGTCATCCAAGCTTAATTTGTTCCCCTCAGAGTCATGCTCCAAATTTTGATCTATAATATGTACTATCTGCACACAATCGACGCACAACCCTTTAACACCTCTAACAAGAGTAAATTCTGAGGCAGTAATGCACTTTTCGCACACAGCTTGTGGAAAGCCAATACAACAAAACTACAGGTGCTTATTGCAGTCGAAGCAAACATGCCAACCACAAAAACAAGATTTGACATTATCAAAAAAAGGCTCATCCTTTTCAACACAATCTGGATGATAAACTTTTCCACAGTTTTTGTGATCACAAACAACGAGTTGACCACTGTCTTTGGATACAAAACACCAGTCTTCCAGTTCTGGTTGCAGCGATATCGTTCTCTTGACCTATTCTTTGTCTCTTGCCATCGTCATATTGTGTTGTAAGGTGTGCAAAATAGGGAGGAGAGAGTCTCACTCTCGCGGTCACTGGTCACTACTTTTAATACTACTAATGTGTTAACCTATATGTGAGTTAACATAAAATACAGCCTCTTGGCTTCAATAAAACATGAAATACCCACAAAATTCATACATCCTTTCAAACAAAATATGCACATGTCAAAATCTTGAGGGACGATACTTCCCTTTTATAAAACAAATTCAAGCTTATGTTCAGCAAAAAGAAAAAAAAAATAGTAATTGTGTCGTTGCAAAGCAAATGCTTTTAAATTTTTACTTAAATATTTTGAATTCAAATCAACAGATAGCACTAATTGGGCAAAAAATTGTGATTTAGACATATGTATTTATCATAATTACATGAAATGTATGTGAAGTTTTAAGGAAGAGCTTCTTACTATTAGACATCTATAGAATCACTTTCGCATCTCATCAAGTAAATTACTCAGTCATCAAACCAAATGAATCAATAATTAAATCATTTAGCAATCAAAGTAAGTAAAATCCATTTGGGTGTTACACAGTACCTACCCTCCATACTCTTAACCAGAAGTGTGTGTAATTTTTTCGGGACCTCTCATCTGAGAAACTATTTTACCGGTGGTTTTTCCTTGGTGCTAAGCAGAATATATATTGTCACACCCCGGTATTTCTAACGTGTAGAGACACCGAAGATGCACAGGTGCGAAAGTTCAGAGGACACAATTCCTGTTTAAGTATTGGACATACAAACTTTTTCCGAAGTCAACACATAGTCAGAAATAACATTACTTCATAAAATAGAAGTTCATCGGTTCCATACCGAACGGAACACAATATCCAAATCCAAATACCAAACAGAAATATAAAGCGGTTCGTAAAACTCATAACCAATACAGGTTTATACAACCAGATAGAACAACAAAAGAACAAAGGATAAATATGCCTAGGTCTTCAGCACCTCCGAGAGTATACCAACTACTCGTGCACAATAGTCTTCCTTTTTCCCTGCTTCTTTGAAAGAAAACAACAAATATGGATTGGGTGAGATAACATTATCTCAGTTAGTCCTACCGTGCCCCCTCACCGACACTCGGTTCAATTTATTAAACTGTCATCAAATATAGATGATTAGCTATCATAAGCTACAAATCAAAATGCCAAGCAAATCGTGTTCTCAAATAAGTTCCTTTAGTTTAACACAACCTGATATATAATGCCAGACAACTTGATTGCCCAATATCTACGGTAATCCCCAAGATATAATGCCAGACAATCTAGTTTTCCCAATATCTACGATAATCCCCAATTCGAAATTCTATCCGAATAATGCCAGGGTTCTAGTTTAGCATAAATCGGCTGTCCAACGACTACGAATCCCGATAACCCACGCCAAAACATATAAAGGGCCTAGGTAAGGGGTCATGACTACCCTCCCTAGTATGCTACTTGTCGGATCGTCACCCAACGCGATACATACGACAATATGTATCAATTCTCGAGAGTTAGATAATTTATATCTTCTTTTTGATTTTGATCACCAAAGGATCAATCACATAAGCTTATTAGATCATTTATATCCATATCGATCTATAACCCATTTAGATGAATTCAGTAGTTAGACATCCGGCGTTATAATCATACACAATGACATATATAGTTATGTATATTTAGTCAATCCATCAGTCGGTGTACCCACACGTATACTAGGGTTTCGGTTTTTCAATCAAATAGGCTTTCAAAGCTCTTTTTCAAAAATCATGAGTTGAACAAGTTCAAAATAAGGTTTCCAGAAAGGAAATATCCTTAAAATTGGTTCGGAAGAAGATTAAAAGTGGTTTGGGATCGAAAGGAGCGACGAAATGAGAAATCGGGGATCGGTAACAGAAGCTCACGCACGGTCCGTGCCCAGGGGCGCACGACCCGTGCGTGATTTACCAAAATCACACAGCCAACCCGAAGAGGGCGCATGATCCGTGCCCAGGGGCGCACGATCCGTGCGTCCTGTTTTATTCCTTAATTCAGCCAATTGCGAAGCAGACGCACGGTCCGTGCCCAGGGGCGCACGACCCGTGCGGTCTGTTCTGTTTCTCTATTTTCCCATCCGATTCTCATTTCCGCTTTTCCGTTTCTCGCCCAAATCGAATTCCGATCGTAATCCAACCTAAAAACAGATTTACTAAACCACCTTCCAGACTATATTCCAGTGAAAGCATTTAAATCACAATTTCGTAAATTGTTCAACAATTCAATAAAAACCGTAAAAACGCGATATTGCTCAAAAACGATTTTTTGGTTCCAAAATCTTTCGAAAACAGGATAAATGCCTTATGACTCAAGACCGACATATTTTCAGGACACACAAAAACATCCCTCTCCGTGAGTAGAACTCACCGATACGTAGAATTCCCGAGAGTTGAGCCGAGAGACGAAATCACCGAATCGAACTCACAAAACAATCCCCACTAGAATTCGAATCGATTTCCAAAACAGAAACCTCCTCCACTAAAACACTTGAACAGCAACTGAACCAGCAACTCAAATCCTCACAAGCTTCCTCCAAATCAAAATGCAAGGCTAGGACTTCACCTTCAGCAGTTACAACAGAACATGCAAACCCATCCACACACAAACTCCACCACTTTCACCACTTGAAGCTTCAAGTTTCGAAAATGTGATTGAGAGGTAGAGGGGGAATCAGCTTCTAAACATTAGCTCATCGGAAAGGAAATCGAAAATGGAGTAGGAAGGTGATGAGAACACTTACATGCAGCTAAAGTTGAGATGAATCCCTCCTCCTCCTTCTTCCTCCCTTCACGCCCCCTTCTCCCTTTCTTTCTTCAGTTTTTAGCTTCTTTCTTTATGAATTTTTAGAGAAATGGTTAAGTGTGAGAGTGTGGGGCTGAAGGGGTTCAGTCTTAGTGGCTGAATCACTAAAGAGGGGTGAAAAGACAATTTTGCCCTTCAGCTTAATTCTTCATTAAAACCATGACTTGGCCACAATTAAATGGAGAATAGGGATTCCAGACATTATCCTCGACTAATCCTCACCGAGACTCGCCTAATTATTCTTGACGAATAATTAAATCGGTCTTAGGATTCATAACTCGAGTATTAAAAATTAGGGATGTTACAATCACCCCAACTTTTAAAATATTGTCCTCAAAATTGACAAAACGTACCTCAATTGAAAAGATATGGATATCGAGTCCGCATGTCGTCTTCCAACTCCCAGGTAGCCTCTTCGACCGAGAAGCCATCCCAGACCACTTTGACAATGGGGATCGTCCTTGTCTGTCGCATCTTCTCACCACGTTCCAAGATATTGCTAGGATATGGTTGGAATGATAAATACGGTCGAAGATCGATCGTATCAACACTCAACGGCTGATGTGGATCGGGAACATACTTCCTCAACTGAGACACGTGGAACACATCATGGAGATTTGATAAGGCCGGAGACAATGCGAGGCGATAGGCAACTGGCCCAATCCGCTCGATGATTTGGAACATATCAAGGACTGAGCTTCTTCGCTCGCAAGGCTCTCCCGGTGCCTATGGTTGGAGAAACTCTCAAGAATACATGATCACCAACATCAAATTCCAACGGCCTCCTTCGGTTGTCAGCATAGCTCTTTTCCCGACTCCGAGCAACCTTCATCCTTTCTCGAAATAACTTGATCTTCTCGGTAGTCTCGCGAACCATATCGGGTCCCAAAAACCTATCTTCACCAATCTCCCACCAACACAACAGAGTTCTACACTTCCTGCCATAAAGTGAATCAAACGGTGCCATTCCACTATTGGAGTGGTAACTGTTGTTGTAGGAGAGTTCTACTAATGGGAGATGATCCTCCCATTTCCTTCCGCTATCGAGAACACAAGCCCGAAGCATGTCCTCAAGAATCTGAATAGTCCTCTCAGTCTGACCATCAGTCTGAGGATGATAAGCAGTGCTAACCAGCACTCTTGTTCCCAAAGCTTCATTCAATGCTTTCCAAAATCTGGAGGTGAACTTAGGATCTTGGTCTGATACGATACTCGTTGGAACCCCATGCAGTCTAATAATGTTCTTCACATACTCATCTGCTAACTTGGAAACTTTATAAGTCGAGTGAACGGGAATAAAGTGAGCGGATTTAGTCAATCGGTCCACCACTACCCAAATGGAGTCGTTACCGGCTTGCGACCTCGGCAAACCCATATTGAAGTCCATCGAGATATCTTCCCATTTCCAAACTGGCACATCAAGAGGTTGTAGTTGACCAGCAGGTCTCTGGTGCTCTACCTTAACCTTCTGACAGGTTAAGCATTTAGATACAAATTCAGCAACACCGGCTTTCATCCGAGGCCACCAATACATCAGTTTTAAATCTCGGTACATCTTGGTGGATCCAGGATGTACGGAATACTGACTTCTATGAGCTTCCTCCAATACCTGCTCCTTGATATTTTTATCATCGGGTACACAAATCCTACCATTGAAGCAAATAATGCCATCACTGTCCTCAGTGAAATTGGGCGATCCTTTCTGAGATTGTAGTTTCACATCCACTTCTTGAGCCACACGAATCTGATCTCTCAATACACTGGTGACCCGAATATGCCGTAACACTAATTGGTTCCTTTTCCTCGTCACCTTGAGATTCAAGTCCATAAAAGACTCAAACAATGCCATCTCGTAGACCATTAACTCTGTGGTGTGGAGAGACTTTCTGCTTAGAGCATCCGCCACAACATTGGCCTTTCCAGGATGATACTTCAACTCAAAGTCATAATCCTTCAGGAATTCAATCCATCTTCTCTGTCTGTTATTCAGCTCTTTCTGATCGAACAGATATTTCAAGCTCTTGTGATCACTAAAAACTTCGAACCGAGAACCATAAAGGCAATGTCTCCAAATTTTCAGTGCAAACACAATTGCCGCTAACTCCAAATCATGAGTTGGGTAATTCCGTTCGTGAGTCTTCAAGTGCCTGGATGCATAGGCCACCACATGTTGATTCTGCATAAGGACACATCCTAAACCCTTCCCAAAGGCGTCACTGTAGAATTAAAACCCCAGAGACGGGTCCGGAAGAATCAGTATCGGAGCAGAAGTCAAACGTTCCTTCAATTTGAGGAAACATTCCTCACAATCGGTGTCCCATGTAAACGGTTGACCCTTGCGAGTTAACCGGGTGAGTGGGAGGACCAACTGTGACAACCCTTCGATAAATCTTCTGTAATAACCTGCTAATCCCAAAAAGCATCTTACCTCAGTCACTGAAGTTGGCCGCTCCCAATTCAACACGGCTTCCACTTTACTAGGATCCGCTGCTACTCCCTCTTGGGAAATCACATGACCCAAAAACTTAATCTCTGACATCCAGAAATCACACTTCGACGGTTTCGCATATAACTTCTTCCTTCGGAGTACCCCTAAAACAAAGCGGAGATGTTGGGCATGCTCCTCAACTGACTTTGAGTAAAGCAAGATATCATCAATAAAGACGACCACAAACTGATCTAGGTAGGAATGAAATACTCTATTCATGTAATCCATGAATACGGCCGGAGCGTTAGTCAATCCAAACGGCATCACCACAAACTCGTAGTGTCTGTACCTCGTACGATAAGCGGTCTTCGGAATGTCTAAGGCTCTTACCCTGATTTGATGGTACCCTAACCTTAGATCAATTTTGGAGAAAACTTTAGCACCTCGAAGTTGGTCAAGTAGATCATCTATCCTTGGTAATGGGTACTTGTTCTTGATAGTGATTTTATTTAGCTGACGATAGTCTATGCATAACCTCATGCTTCCGTCCTTCTTCTTAACTAACAGCACCGGAGCACCCCATGGAGAAGCACTCGGTCAAACAAACATCTTGGAGATTAATTCTTTAAGTTGGGACTTCAATTCCTTCAGTTCGAGAGGAGACAACCTATACAGTGCTATAGATATTGGCCCTGCCCCAAGCGCCAAATCTATAGAGAATTCTACCTCTCGTTCCGGAGGCAAGGAGGAAACTTCCTCAGGAAAAACATCCAAGAATTCATTAACTACTTGAACAGGCGATAAATCCAAACCAGTTTCGGTTGATGCAGATAAAATAACAACGAAAGCTTCCGCACCTTGGAATAGAGATTGGCTGGCTGAAGTGAAGGAAATAACACCATTAGTTGCAGGCAGTGCTTGTTCCGCTACTTCAGAAGGAAAATAAATTGCACGATTGAAGCAGTCCATAGTAACGTGATTGGAAGTCATCCAATTGATTCCCAAAACGATCTCCATTCCCCTCATAGGCAAACAGATAAAGTCAACAACAAAATCCCTGCCTCCTATGGTAAGCAGACAGTGACGACACAATGACTGGGTTCGCACACGACCCTTTGCAGCAGTAAGGATAGTTATTGGCTCGGATATAGGAGATACTGTTAATCCTAACCGTTCCGCACATGCTTCTGAGATAAAACAATGAGTAGCACCAGAATCATACAGAATATTAACAGTTTGATTAAAGAGAGAACCTGTACTCCTTATGAGATTATCGTCTGGCCTGATGGTCTTGGCATCTAGGGTATTGACTCGAGCCTTCTTCGGAGCATCTGGAGTCTCTAAGAAAGCTCTCCTTGAGGGGTGTCATACACCAATTTTGTCCGGCTTAGGTCCAAACCCGAATTTTCCACACAAAAATAAATAGCAAACTTCATGTGTAATCTGTGCTTCAACTTGTGTAATTTTGCATGAAAATATTTTTTTAACAAACCTCATGCATGCAAGATTAAATAGGACAAGCACAAAACTTGTGAAAATTTTTTTTTTTTTTAGAAGCATAAAATCGATTTTACAAAGACTATATTTGATTCACATTGCTTCCAAATATTAGAAGAAATCGATTTCCTCCCTAGTATATTCAAGCAAAAAAATCGATTTCAACATATCCTAAATTCAAGCTAATCGATTTCCTTCCTTTTCCCTATAAGGCAATAATCGATTCTTATGTTTAAGGAAGCCACTAATCGATTACAAACTTCATTTCTTCAAACCTATAATCGATTATCCTCCTGAAAAGTGTTCAGGAGCATAATCGATTATCCTCTCTTTCAACTAAGCAGCATAATCGATTACAAGTATTTTTGGAAAGTTTCTATGATTTTGGAAAGTGCCTAATCAATTACACACTTCATTTCTTCAAGCCTATAATCGATTATCCTCCTGAAAAGTGTTCAGGAGCATAATCGATTATCCACTTTTATAACTAAACATCATAATCGATTATCAACATTTTTGGAAAGTACCTAATCGATTAATACAGGCTCCTAATCGATTATCTATCTGAAAACCATTGAGCCCATAATCGATTATCCATCTCAAGTGTATTTCAACATAATCGATTACTCCATTTCCTAAAATAGATCACCTTAGTTTTCCTATAAATAGGCGCACCAAATTTCATTTCCAGGAGAACCCACATTCACGAAATCAGAGCAAACCTGCTTGAGAAAAAAATCTTCACGCTTCTACTTCTACTCGTCACGCATTGTCGGTCTGTCTGAGCTGATCTTTTGCTAAGATTTAGTTGGGGTGGCATTCTTCAAGTTGTAAGATGTGCCTTCATCAGAGGTATTTCTGTCTTTACATTTGTTATTATTTAATTATTGTGATCCGTGCCAAAACTGCCCTATGTGATTCAACTTAGCTTTAGTGTTTACTTACTTGTTCTTGTATATTATTGTCCATTGTTGATGATGAATCATATGATTCCCACTTATGCCTAGTGCATCATGTTCTAAGTGGTGAAGATGGTTTCAGATGATTCAACCTCCCCCTTTTTTAACTTCTTAATGAATAAAAGATAGTTAGGTTTATGGTTTAAGGTCCATGGGGTATTGCAAAGGATAGGTTACCCAAAACCTTGATGCTCCCTCCTCTTTGATTGTGTTACTAGCCTTTGGGTACTTATTCATGAAGGCAAAGGATAGGCTTACCTTAGCCTTGATGCAATTTCCCCTTTTGTCCATGTTATTGAGAAATCGTGATCATATGTTCCTTAGTTTAATTAAGATCATTCTATGCCTATGATCAATTGCTTGCTTGTTTTTTATGCATTTTAAATGTCTTGATTCAATATGCCATTCCATCCATGTGTATGACCTCCTAATGAAGACGTAAGTCTACATGCATGTTGTAGCATAGAGTCATTAGGGTAAATACACTCCCTCCTATACACACACTTGCTTTGAGAACTTTACCTCGCATCCCTGATAAGTGGGTCTTTTGATCATGTTGGCATGTTTAGTCTTGATTAAATATTCAATATATACATGATTTCGTGATTATTGAATGTGCTTGAACTTTTGTAATCAATCATTGATAGTACCTTCACCCTTTTTCCAAAAATCTTTCAAACTATTTTCCAATTAATGCGAGTTATTAGTGACTATCACCTAAAGCCTTGGCTTGTTTGATTGTCAGGAATGCCATCAAGGGTTATTAGTAATGATCACTCAAAGATTTTGCTTGCTTGATCGTTATGAAAGCTCTTCCCCTTTCAAACCCCTTTCAAAAACATTTTTCATTAGAACTACGTCGCTTTGATTCCCATTTGGGATACGTAGGAGCGAGTCACGTTCTCGTCAAGCGCAACGAATAAAAATCCTTTTCGCAACCATAAACAAATCATTTTCATAAAACAAACAAAAAGAATCATTTCCAAACCCATTGTTGCTAGTAGCTCATCAGAGCCTTTGTTCGTTTAGCTATTAGTGGCAACGTCCTTTCCTCATAAGAATAATAATCAATGATCCATCATAACCTTTGTTAGTTTGATCATCGTGCAAATCAATCTCTTTCGAAAATCAGTTTCAAAAAAGATTATAAAAACAAGTTGTTATCAATAGGCCATCAGAACCTTTGTTCGTTCGACTAGCGGTACAACTCTCTTTTTTTGAGTATTTAGTAGTGATTCATCATAGCCTCTGCTAGTTTAATCATTTGCTAATGCTAGTCCTATTTCAAAAACTCACCAAAAAAAGATAAAAAACAAAAACTTTTCAAAAAGACAACCAAGAACTACGTAGCTTTGAATTCTCCATCGCACCGGGAGATACGTAGGAGCGGGCCATGTCCCGTCAAGCACTTTTTCTAAAAACCCTTTTTTTTCCCCCTTTCTCACCAAAAATAAAATTTTCATTAAGTTTTCCCATTCATCTTCAAACAAGAAATAAATAGGAAAATCTAGGTATTTTTCAAATCAAACGTTAAAACCACACATTTAATTAGAGGTTCCCTTTCGGTAGAAAGGACGTGCGCGGTGCTAACACCTTCCTCGCACGTAATCGACCCCCGAACCTATATCTCTAGTTTTTCAAAAGACCATCCGCCTTGTCCAAAAGACCTTTTTTCAATGTTTTGGTCTTAAAATTAAAATATTGGTGGCGGCTCCAAAATTTTTCCACGTTGTACACTGAGAAACCCAAATGGGGATTTTTCGGGGTGCAACAAGGGGCAATTATTTGCATAATGGCCCACCTCCTTGCAATGGTAACATTGGTTTGGCCCGACTTGACATTTTCCTCGATGATTCTTTTTGCACACATCACACTTGTCAAACCCTATAGCGTTGCTTGACTGTACTTGCTTCCCTTTACTTGAATTTCCCTTATACCTAGGGTTTGATGTAGTCGACTCATTACTCTTTCGTTTATCCTTCCAGAAATCTTTCCTTTCTGCATACATCCTTTTAAGATCGGTTTCAGCTGAATGAGCTTGTTGAACCAAAGCAGGATAAGTGGTCATGGAATAAGAACTGAGACCTTGATTCACATCGCCTCTAAGACCTTGTCTGAACATCACCATTTTCCACTTATCATTAGGAGCGGTGGTCCCCAATTCATAGAATTGTGACAACCTCTCAAATTTTGCAGCATATTCCCCAACTGTCATTTCTCCCTGCTTCAGATTCAAAAGTTCCATCTGTTTGGCAAGTCTTTGAGTGTCGGGGAAATAATGACCCATAAATAATTCCTTGAAAGTATTCCACTCAAGAGGAGCTCCTTGAGTTTGTAGCATTCTACGAGCATTAACCCACCAGGTGTGAGCATCCTCGTCCAGAGCGTTAGCAGCACAAATTACTTTCTCTTCTTCATTGCATTGCAAAGTAACAAAGATCCGTTCCATGGCATCTACCCAGAAATGGGCCTTCATTGCATCGGATCCTCCTTTGAAGGTTGGGGGTTTCATCTTCAGAAACCAAAAATACACCCTGTTGGGATCCTCAGGTGTTGGCACATTGACTGGCTCAGCTGGTTGTGGTTGAGGCACTTGATGCATCTGTTTCATTTGAGCCATCTGAGCCATATGTTGTTGTTGCATTAGCATCATGTCATTCATCATCTTCTGCTGGGTCTCGATGACATCTGCATCCATTCTTGATGAGGATCTACAGGGGGGTTTCTCCTACCTCTTCCAGCCATGATTCTGCAAAATATGCACAAAGTATTAAGTTGATCAGGCTCAATGTCGAATAGCATACTAAGAAGAATCAGACTTAGAAGACGTAAAAGACTCCTAACATCTAAGTCCGACTAGGTCGAACCGGCTCTGATACCAAATGTAACACCCCGGTATTTCTAACGTGTAGAGACACTGAAGATGCACAGGTGCGGAAGTTCAGAGGACACAATTCCTGTTTAAGTATTGGACATACAAACTTTTTCCGAAGTCAACACATAGTCAGAAATAACATTACTTCATAAAATAGAAGTTCATCGGGTCCATACCGAACGGAATACAATATCCAACTCCAAATACCAAACAGAAATATAAAGCGGTTCGTAAAACTCATAACCAATACAAGTTTATACAACCAGATAGAACAACAAAAGAACAAAGGATAAATATGACTAGGTCTTCAGCACCTCCGAGAGTATACCAACTACTCGTGCACAATAGTCTTCCTTTTTCCCTGCTACTCTGAAAAAAAACAACAAATATGGATTGGGTGAGATAACATTATCTCAGTGAGCCCTACCGTGCCCCCTCACCGACACTCGGTTCAATTTATTAAACTGTCATCAAATATAGATGATTAGCTATCATAAGCTACAAATCGAAATGCCAAGCAAATCGTGTTCTCAAATAAGTTCCTTTAGTTTAACACAACCCGAGATATAATGCCAGACAACTTGATTGCCCAATATCTACGGTAATCCCAGAGATATAATGCCAGACAATCTAGTTTGCCCAATATCTACGGTAATCCCCAATTCAAAATTCTATCAGAATAATGCCAGGGTTCTAGTTTAGCATAAATCGGCTGTACAACGACTACGAATCCCGATAACCCACGAATTGACCACGCCAAAACGTATAAAGGGCCTAGGTAAGGGGTCATGACTACCCTCCCTAGTATGCTACTTGTCGGATCGTCACCCAACGCGATACATATGACAATACGTATCAATTCTTGAGAGTTAGATAATTTATATCTTCTTTTTGATTTTCATCACCAAAGGATCAATCACATAAGCTTATTAGATAATTTATATCCATATCGATCTATAACCAATTTAGATGAATTCAGTAGTTAGACATCCGGCGTTATAATCATACACAATGACATATATAGTTATGTATATTTAGTCAATCCATCAGTCGGTGTACCCACACGTATACTAGGGTTTCGGTTTTTCAATCAAATAGGCTTTCAAAGCTCTATTTCAAAAATCATGAGTTGAACAAGTTCAAAATAAGGTTTCCCGAAAGGCAATATCCATAAAATTGGTTGGGAAGAAGATTAGAAGTGGTTTGGGATCGAAAGGAGCGACGAAATGAGAAATCGGGGATCGGTAACAGAAGCTCACGTACGGTCCGTGCCCAGGGGCACACAACCCGTGTGTGATTTACCAAAATCACACAACCAACCCGAAGAGGGCGCACGATCCGTGCCCAGGGGCGCACGATCCGTGCGTCCTGTTTTATTCCTTAATTCAGCCAATTGCGAAGCAGACGCACGGTCCGTGCCCAGGGGCGAACGACCCGTGCGGTCTGTTCTGTTTCTCTATTTTCCAATCCGATTCTCAATTCCTCTTTTCCGTTTCTCGCCCAAATCGAATTCCGATCGTAATCCAACCTAAAAACAGATTTACTAAACCACCGTCCAGACTATATTCCAGTGAAAGCATTTAAATCACAATTTCGTAAATTGTTCAACAATTCAATAAAAATCGTAAAAACGCGATATTGCTCAAAAATGGTTTTTTGGTTCCAAAATCTTTCGAAAACAGGATAAATGCCTTATGACTCAAAACCGACATATTTTCAGGAGACACAAAAACATCCCTATCCGTGAGTAGAACTCACCGATATGTAGAATTCCCGAGAGTTGAGCCGAGAGACGAAATCACCGAATCGAACTCAATGAACAATCCCCGCTAGAATTCGAATCGATTTCCAAAACAGAAACCTCCTCCACTAAAACACTTGAACAGCAACTGAACCAGCAACTCAAATCCTCACAAGCTTCCTCCAAATCGAAATGCAAGGCTAGGGCTTCACCTTCAGCAGTTACAACAGAACATGCAAACCCATCCACACACAAACTCCACCACTTTCACCACTTGAAGCTTCAAGTTTCGAAAATGTGATTGAGAGGTAGAGCGGGAATCAGCTTCTGAACATTAGCTCATCGGAAAGGAAATAGAAAATGGAGTAGGAAGGTGATGAGAACACTTACATGCAGCTAAAGTTGAGATGAATCCCTCCTCCTCCTTCTTCCTCCCTTCACGCCCCCTTCTCCCTTGCTTTCTTCAGTTTTTAGCTTCTTTCTTTCTGAACTTTTAGAGAAATGGTTAAGTGTGAGAGTGTGGGGCTGAAGGGGTTCAGTCTTAGTGGCTGAATCACTAAAGAGGGGTGAAAAGACAATTTTTCCCTTCAGCTTAATCCTCGACTAATCCTCACCGAGACTCGCCTAATTATTCTTGACGAATAATTAAATCGGTCTTAGGATTCATAACTCGAGTCTTAAAAATTAGGGATGTTACATATATGTTCACATTTTAAATGTAAACTTAGAAATATAATATATAGATTATTTATGTTCTTTGTACCAAACACAAGAATATTTATGTTGGTTAGTTAAATCTATATTCAATAACGTGTAATAAATCGTTATAAGGAATACATGACATTGTTACTTACTTGTTATGTTTTTTCATCTTTTCATTTACCGAAATGATTAGAAATTTTAGCAATAAAACTCATGTTTCAATACTAAAGGTTATACATAACAAGGAGGAAAAGGATCAAATGAATAAAAAACAACAGTTGTGTTTCTCAATTTTAAACGAGACTAACATGCCTTAGATGGTCGATTATATCCCACTTGAATGTGATAGATTAGTTACATTTAACAAATGTTCAATAATTATTTTTATAAACAATTAATTAATATTTGTGATGGCCGTTTAACATATCTTTAGTGATTCTCATAAATCTATGCCATCAAGAAGAGATCCAATGGTGCTTGACCATGGTCAAGACCATGCACAACCAACAAAGTATTGGCAAGGACACACAATATTACCATTTAGTTTTTTTTTTGACAATATTACCATTTAGTTCTTAACGGTTATCTATCGGCCAAATATTAAAATCAAGAATCGAAAGCAAGATCACAAAGCATTACCAATTCAAATCTTAGTGTAGTAAGTTAAAAAAATTATTTTTAAATACGCATTTATAAAATACATATCTATTTACCAATGAATTTATTTCTAGATAAGATATTAGATCAAAATATACGACAGGATAACCAATGTAAACAAACTAAATAATATTTAATCAATTACTATTAAAGTTGTCATATTTATGTACGATAAATATATTTCATAAATATTTATGGATAAAAGTTGAATCATTAAATGTGATATTTATTAAATATAAATTTGACCAAAATAACTTCAGAATATTATATTAGTTAAGTTTTATTTATTTTTTTCTAAAAAAATTAATATATATATATATACATATATATATGTATATATATATATTTATATATATATTTAAATCTAATATAGATAATGTATGGTAGTCTTAAATAACATATTTTGGGTTAGTAATTTTTTTTAAAATTATTCAGTACAATAATTAAGTATGTGAAAGGATTTCAATTTCTTTTTAACCGAATAAAAATTGGATTTAGTAAAAAAATATAATAAATTTAATTACATTTAATAATTGGTTGTTGTACAATTAAATGCGTGGTTTGACGGAGATATCAAATATGTATATAAACATGCTAGGTGGGATCAAATTTCTCACAAAACCTATCAATGTTTTAAGTGTATTCGTTCCTACTTAAAGGTCTATATGATTTTCCATTTCCATAAAGAATATAATTGATGACTTTAAGTTCCAGATTATGACCTTCATGTTTTTCATCGAAATTATTGCCGTTCGTCCAAACCTTTCCTCTTCCAGTTAGAAAGACTTACTTCAATAACAATATTCGTATACCATCCTATCAAATCAATGAAGCACTAGATCTCCATATGTCTATATAGTGAGAACCTCCTCCTTAAAATTTCACATACATTTCAAGTAATTTTGATAAGTACATATGTCTAAATCATACTTTTTTCCCCAGTTAGTGCTATATGTTGATTTGAATTGAAAATATTTAAGTAAAAATTTAAAAGCACGTGCTTTGCAACGACACAATTATGTTAGTGCTACATCGTCAAAAAGGGGAAGTATCGACCCTCAAGATTTTGAAAGATGTCTGAATTTGGTGGGTATTTTTTGTTTTTTGCAGCCAAGAGGTTGTTTTTTATGTTAGCTCACATATAAGTTAACAAAGTAGTAGTATTAATAGTAGTGACCTGTGACTGCGAGAGTGAGACTCTCTCGTCCCTATTTTGCACACCTTACAACACAATATGACGATGGCAAAAGACAAAGAAAATGTAACACCCCAATATTCATAACCAGTAGAAATACTAAGATGCACGAAATGGCATACATCAGAGTTGAATTTCCTGTTTCAGATATTGAACAAAAACTAAAAACTCTTAACTTAACCAAATCAAGAGTCATACATATCTCAAGACATCCAAAATACAACCAAGTACTATGTTCTTCTTGCTAACAACTCCTATTGTTCAATATCCAACCACAAGAAAATAGCGGAAACAATCATTAACTAGTAGCTAGTACAAGTCATCAAATCGAAGTACAATCACTAGGGGAAAAACAACATGAACATAAGTTAAAACTTCATGCTCTCCTTAAGGTCTCATCAACCATGCTTCCTTGCCTTGTTCTTTCTCTGAGTATCTGTAAAACAACAACATATAAACAGTGAGATAAACATTATCTCAGTGAGTTCTACCGTAACCCCTCACAATGACACTCGCTCCATTTATTATCTTCAAACAATCGTAGCTCACAAGGATACTACGTGCATAAAGCTTTTCCTGACATGCCATAGTACATCTCCTGTAATGACTAAGCCTTTACCGTCGAACCTCTCCACTAGCTTACACTAGCTTCAAACCTCGTGAGGCCTAGGTTCCGGGGCTCATGACTTCCCCTCCCCTTGTATACTAATTAACTGGGTCGTCACCCGCGCTTTGATATAATTTATATATCTTAACCTTGCTTGAACATTTAATTCCATGACATTAAATAATTGCTTCATTAGCTTGAGCTTATAGTCCATTTTGAAATACTTTAAAGGGTTCTCACTCGTTACTCGACATTTCGAACAATCGACAATTCAATTACCATATTCAAGAACCATATGGTCACTAGTCATGCATTCACATCATTACTAATCATATCATTCATAATCATAGAGAAATATAGCCAAGACATGTCATTCAAGTATTTCCCCAGACAGTCTAGGTGCAATAAATTTTCAGCAGTAGTACGTAACTTCGACAATTTATTTAACATAGCAAACGATATCAAAATTAAACCAACAAATATTCATTGGAAACCTTAGAGTGTCTAGTTTCTGGATATAATTTTTATTTATTTGTTTATCTCGCCAAAGGATTAGAATAATTAGTAATTTTTGAAGAGAAAA
This sequence comes from Astragalus membranaceus, assembly GCA_039519185.1. Classification (NCBI taxonomy): domain Eukaryota; kingdom Viridiplantae; phylum Streptophyta; class Magnoliopsida; order Fabales; family Fabaceae; genus Astragalus; species Astragalus membranaceus. Next base: position 35,535,233 of record CM076854.1, on the reverse strand, counting down.
AAAAGAGAGAGAAATGTTTGATTGTAGAAAACTTTAACATCCTAGTATTTCAACCTTGGAATAAATACCAAGAACTTTCACACATACTTGACTTGACGAAATAAATTATCACAACATGTTCCAAGAGGTAAAATTACCAAAAGGATAGCTTAATGACAATATGGATAACTAGCCATAAGTCATTAGTACACTCTATTGTCCAATATTCCAAAAGTAGAATTCTCAAAACAATATTTAACTTCAATTACAAGATTATAAGTTAAAGTATCAACATAAACTTGTTACATTCATAACCCTAGGGATCCTTAAGTGTAACACCCCGATAATTTCTAACTTGTAGAAACTACCGAAATGCACTACTGGCATACATCAGAGTGACTTTCCTTTCAAAATATTGAACACATACTAAACTTCGATGAATTACTCATCAAACGTACTTACATAACTGTACAGAATATAACTAAAGTCGGTCCTTACACCCTCAACTAGTGTTCAATACTCAAAAATCGAAAGTCTGCGGAAGCGATTTACAACTTGAAAGACATAAGTCGTACAATCGAATAGTCTTAAGATACCGAATAGAAACACAGAAATACAAAGGAAACTGAAATACAAGACATAATGAAACAAAAATAGCGACCGCTCCTCAAGCGTCTCCATGACCATGCCTCATCATCTTCAACTTAGCCTGCAATTCTGAAAAAGAACAACAACATGGATTGGGTGAGACAACTTGTCTCAGTGAGTCCTATCGAGACCCCTTACTAACTCTCTCGGTTCAATGATGCTTGATTCGTTATCCTTGATTCATAATTCATAGTCTTAATATTTGACTATGTGGCTAACATAAACGTTGTCCTCATAACCCTCATAAGCAGTTACAAGAGGCAACACATGAACAATGAACAATGATTTTTAGCATGTCACCGGTCACTTGGCAAAATAAGCTCCCGGTGAACCCAATCCACTAATTACTAGTGGGCAAAACCTCATGGGGCCTAGGTTCATAGGGCTCATGACTTCCTCTCCCCTAGCACACTAAACTAACATAGGGTCGTCACCCTAACATGATGTATATATTTTAATATACCTTGAACAATGAGCAGTGAACAGTGATCTGTGAACATAACAATGAGCTTATGCTTAACATGATCTTAATCTTAACCTAATCTTATACTTAGCATAATCTTGTCATTAGGTGATCTCACACGGAATTACTACTGTTGTTAACTTAACTTATAACTATCCATTACCTAGTCCACATCATAATGTATCGCCCATACTGATATCCTCGCAAGTGCACGAGTCGTATCGCGTAATAAAAGAGTTATCGATCCACAGGGAGAGCCTAGGTGAATACCAATTTAATTTTTCAAAGTTGATTAACTGAAAAGAAAGTGTTTTTAGAAAGAAGGAATGTTTTAGTAAAGTCTACTCACTCATGATCATTGTAGACAAAAGAGGAGAAAAGAAAATAAGAGAAGAAAACATAAAGTTAAATAGCGAGAAAATAAAAGAAAGCGGTAAAGTGCAAAATCATAAATAGCGGAATTGTAAATGACAAGAAAGTAAATTGCTTGAAAAGTAAATTGCAAGTAATTTAAATGACTTGGAAAGTTAAAGAGCAAGGAAAGTAAATGAGCAAGAAAGTAAATTACTTGGAAAATAAAAGTGCAAGAAAGTAAATGACTTGGAAAATAAAGGTGCAAGAAATTAAATAGCAAGAAAAGTAAATGACTTGGAAAATAAATGTGCAAGAAATTAAAGGGGCAAAAAAGTAAATGACTTGGAAAATAAAAGGGCAAGAAAGTAAATGACTTGGAAAATAAAGGTGCAAGAAATTAAATAGCAAGGAAAGTAAATGACTTGGAAAATAAAGGTGCAAGAAATTAAAGGAGCAAGAAAGTAAATGACTTGGAAAATAAAAGGGCAAGAAAATAAATAGCAAGAATTTAAAGGGCAAGAAAGTAAATAAACAAAAATCATAAAAAGCATGAAGAGTAAATTGAAGTCATGAACCTTAGAGGAAACCTTGTCATTGATTTTCTAACAAAATTCAAGCTTGGTTACAAGTGAGGATCAAGCCTCTATTTATAGGAAAATATGAGGGGCAAAATGGTCCAAAAGAGGAAAAAGTGGCAAATCAAGTTGGCCAAGGTAGTCATCAAAAAGCCATCCTCAAGTGGACAAAGCACATGAGCAAGTTGTCAAAGCACATGACTGGAGGGGCAAAATAGTAAATTACAAGTTTTGCCAAAGATATGGTCATCAACAAGTGGGCAAGGCAAAGCCATCAACAAATGGGCAAAAATATCCATCAACAAGTGGAGAAAGCATAGCCAATTTTGACTGCATTTTGGCGCCCTTGGCGCCCATGGTGCCCTGTCCTGTGCCAGTTCTGCGCCAGTTCTGCGCCAGTTTGTGTTGCTGTCGAATTCTGAAAGACAGATGCTGTCGAATTCTTGGAGACAGATGCAGTCGAATTCTGATAGATGCAGTTGAATTCTGACAGATGCAGTCGAATTCTGGAAGACAGATGCAGTCGAATTCTGACAGATGCAGTCGAATTCTGGGAGACAGATGCTGTCGAATTCTAACAGATGCAGTCGAATTCTGGGAGACAGATGCTGTCGAATTCTAACAGATGCAGTCGAATTCTAACCTGCTGAGGCATAAGCAGTCGAAATTGCTTCAAAATAAAACCTGAAGATAAAAAGTAAACATTTGCAGTAAAATAGATCAAAAATATAATTAAAATACTAAAAAGACTTAATAAAATAACTATTAAAAAGACTCTAAAAATAGACTTATCAAACTCCCCTATGCTTGAACCTTTGCTTGTCCTCAAGCAAAAACAATGTAAATCTTTAGGCCAATTCTGATGGAAAATTATTTTCATATCGAAACCTTAAGTGAACTGTGGGGCAATTCTAACACTTTGGTTTGAGAGCTACTATTTTGGGCTTCTTGTGGAATTGAGAGACAACTTTAAAGTATCAGTACTCTAGAGAGGATATCAATGTCATCATAGAACCGGTTCCCCAACATTCTTAAGCTTGGGTCCTCCATTTACTAAGACCGGGTCTCAAAGGAGGGTCTTTATACGTTGGGTATTCAAGCATTTTTCTTTTCTTTTTGATTTTATATGTTAACCATTTATTTTGACATTTAAAATGCACTAACTTTTGCACTTTTGAATTGGTTTTGCATATATATATATATATATATATATATTTGCTTGATACCCCAACTCAGACGTTTTTCTCCAGTAACCGCGCATCTAGTAAATGTCACCAAGAGAACCAGGTTACTAGTTTCTTTTCAGTCCCTCTAATTGTATTAATAACTGAAAACAGTCTCAATAGTATGTGTGCGAGAAAAAGCCCTAGAAGTAGAAATCGAACCATGATACAATTTTGTTGTTCCCAACCAGTCCACCTAGATGATTGCTAATGAAAAATTAAAAAATTAATTTTGTCCAGAAAAGGCTTATCTAAAACATGCTTTAGGGTTCACAAAGTTTCGTGATGGAGGGAGCAGATACAACTCAAAGTACAAAAAGATAAAAAAAAAACTCGGCAAAGCAATAAAGACATTCCTAATAAGAGTAATAAAATACCCCCCCATGCTTGGACTCGGCATTGTCCTCAATGATTTTTCAAATAAAACAAAAGGGGCTAGGAGAGCTCACCTGGCTGTCTGGTTCAGGATACTCAGCCCTGGGGTATTTTATTTTTCAACAAATCGAAAAATACATTAAGCCGTGGGTTGCCTCCCACGCAGCGCTCGTTTATGGTCATTAGCTTGACCTTTTCCCTTTATAAAGTTATTCCTGGGTCCCATTGCTTGAAGCATAGAGACCAAGTGACATATGAAGAATGAAAGCATATTCCTAGATCCCATGGCTCGTAAAATGGAAGTTGTGTAAGCAATAAGATCTTTTTTACAATTCCCCCCTGATCAAATGTTATTTTTTTCACAAAGGAAGGTGAAAAGTAAGATAAAGGAGATGGTTTGTATGGTGGTGGGGGGATGTATGGTTCTTCTCTTTCTTTTTCTGGTTCCTTCTCTTTTTCTTTCTCTTCTTGCTCACACGGTGAATTATGTTTTTCACTCACAATTTTTTCTTGGTTTGCTCTTGGTTCCTCTAATTGTTTTTCGCTTCTAAGGGTGACACCATATATTTGGCCATTTAGATTTTGTTCAGGCTGTCCGGGAAATACCCCCGAAGATTTAGAGGATGAATCCACCTGTGTTGCCACTTGAGTTATTTGATTTTCAAGCATCTCACTATGAGCGGCAATAGAGTCGATTTTTGATTCTAATTTGATAAGTGTGTCATTCAAATAACCATGTTGATTTTTGAATTCTTCATTTTGTTTTGTTTGAGATGACACAAATTTTTCCATCAAAAATTCCAAGTTCGACTTTTGCGGGTTGTTTTGTGGGTTGTTAAAAACGCTTTAATGTTGAAAGACAGGAGGTGGTCTAGGTGCTGGATTGGGTGGAGGATTTTTATAAGAAAAATTTGGATGATTTCTCCACCCAGAATTATTAGTATTTGAAAACGGATCTTCTTTTTGAGCATAGTTTATATGCTCATTTCCAGTACTAGATGCCTCAAGCTGGCATTTAGCTCCAATATGGCCAACAACCCCACATAATTCACATGATGGAGTAGTAGGAGAAAAAGTTTGTGAAACGGCACTTACATTTAATTTTTCAAATTTTTGAAAGAGTGCGTCCACTTTTGAGGCAAGATGATCAACAGCGGATATTTCATACTTACCTGACTCTTTTGATGATGCTGGTTTATCTGCTATGGCTCGCTTACTTTCCCATTGACAATGGTTTTGAGCCATATCTTCAATGAGTGCATAAGCTTCAGTAAAATTTTTGTTCATCAAAGCTCCACCTGCAGCTGCATCAACAGTCATTCTAGTTGCATATTGTAATCCATTATAAAATGTATGAACAACGAGCCATTTCTCTAGTCCATGATGGGGGCATAGCCTTAACATTTCTTTGAAACGTTCCCAAGCATCATAAAGAGATTCCCCGTCGTTTTGAGAAATCGAGTAATTTGACTTCTCATTTGAGCTGTTTTACTTGGGGGAAAGAACCTAGTAAGAAAGGCTTGTTTTAATTGGCCCTAGCTGGTAATGGATTCTGAAGGCAAAGAATGTAGCCATGCTCTTGCTCTATCCCTTAATGAAAAAGGGAAGAGCTTTAGTCTTATGGCATCTTGAGGTACCCTGTTTAATTTGAGAGTTCCACAGTATTCCAAAAAAATTGAAATATGAAGATTTGGGTCTTCCGTGGGAGAACCAGAAAATTGGTTTTGTTCAACCATTGAAAGCAGAGATGATTTGAGTTCAAAATTATTTGCTTCCACATTTGGATGTAGAATGGCAGCCGATGGCTCTGCTGAAGGTGTTGCGTACTCTTTGAGAGCACGATTTTCATTAGCCGCCATTTGGTTATCAGGAATTTCTCTCCTCCTTCTATGTAAGAACCTTTCGATTTCGGGAATTTGTTGAACAGTCTCACCGAAACTTCTGGTTCTTCGCATTCGAGGGACAAGAGAAGAAAAAGTAAAAATAAAGAAAATAAAATTTCAGTCTAACTGGTTTCAAAAAACTTAATTAATATCACTGCCTCCCCGGCAACGGCGCCAAAAACTTGATAGCCTCGCAAGTGCACGAGTCGTATCGCGTAATAAAAGAGTTATCGATCCACAGGGAGAGCCTAGGTGAATACCAATTTAATTTTTCAAAGTTGATTAACTGAAAAGAAAGTGTTTTTAGAAAGAAGGAATGTTTTAGTAAAGTCTACTCACTCATGATCATTGTAGACAAAAGAGGAGAAAAGAAAATAAGAGAAGAAAACATAAAGTTAAATAGCGAGAAAATAAAAGAAAGCGGTAAAGTGCAAAATCATAAATAGCGGAATTGTAAATGACAAGAAAGTAAATTGCTTGAAAAGTAAATTGCAAGTAATTTAAATGACTTGGAAAGTTAAAGAGCAAGGAAAGTAAATGAGCAAGAAAGTAAATGACTTGGAAAATAAAAGTGCAAGAAAGTAAATGACTTGGAAAATAAAGGTGCAAGAAATTAAATAGCAAGAAAAGTAAATGACTTGGAAAATAAAGGTGCAAGAAATTAAAGGGGCAAGAAAGTAAATGACTTGGAAAATAAAAGGGCAAGAAAGTAAATGACTTGGAAAATAAAGGTGCAAGAAATTAAATAGCAAGGAAAGTAAATGACTTGGAAAATAAAGGTGCAAGAAGTTAAAGGAGCAAGAAAGTAAATGACTTGGAAAATAAAAGGGCAAGAAAATAAATAGCAAGAATTTAAAGGGCAAGAAAGTAAATAAACAAGAATCATAAAAAGCATGAAGAGTAAATTGAAGTCATGAACCTTAGAGGAAACCTTGTCATTGATTTTCTAACAAAATTCAAGCTTGGTTACAAGTGAGGATCAAGCCTCTATTTATAGGAAAATATGAGGGGCAAAATGGTCCAAAAGAGGAAAAAGTGGCAAATCAAGTTGGCCAAGGTAGTCATCAAAAAGCCATCCTCAAGTGGACAAAGCACATGAGCAAGTGGTCAAAGCACATGAGTGGAGGGGCAAAATAGTAAATTACAAGTTTTGTCAAAGATATCGTCATCAACAAGTGGGCAAGGCAAAGCCATCAACAAGTGGGCAAAAATATCCACCAACAAGTGGAGAAAGCATAGCCAATTTTGACTGCATTTTGGCGCCCATGGCGCCCATGGTGCCCTGTCCTGTGCCAGTTCTGCGCCAGTTTGTGTTGCTGTCGAATTCTGAAAGACAAATGCTGTCGAATTCTGGGAGACAGATGCAGTCGAATTCTGATAGATGCAGTCAAATTCTGACAGATGCAGTCGAATTCTGGGAGACAGATGCTGTCGAATTCTAACCTGCTGAGCCAGAAGCAGTCGAAATCTGGAAGACAGATGCAGTTGAATTCTGACAGATGCAGTCGAATTCTGGCAGATGCAGTCGAACTCTGGAAGACAGATGCAGTCGAATTCTGGGAGACAGATGCTGTCGAATTCTAACAGATGCAGTCGAATTCTAACCTGCTGAGGCATAAGCAGTCGAAATTGCTTCAAAATAAAACCTGAAGATAAAAAGTAAACATTTGCAGTAAAATAGATCAAAAATATAATTAAAATACTAAAAAGACTTAATAAAATAACTATTAAAAAGACTCTAAAAATAGACTTATCACATACTCAACATTATGATAACCTAACTTAGTCATAATCGATCTCATAAATACCACATCGGGCTATCACATAAGCAAAGACATGAACATAACATAAAATTACTTCGATCGTACTTGATTTCAGGATACTAATATGTTTCAATCCTTGGGAAACCTTGAGGAGTGGATTAGAAGGGACTTAGGACAAATCGGAATAGCTTAGGACGTATTTCAAATTTGGGCATCAGAAGGGGACGCACGATCCGTGCGGCTTGGCGCACGATCCGTGCGCATTTTCACAAAAATAACCTCGAGTACCAGAATCCCACGCACGACCCGTGCCCAGGGGTGCACGGTCCGTGCTTGGCCATCAGCATTTCAGAAAATCAATTTTCGTATTCTCTTGTCCATTCCGATCGTTCCCGTATCCATTCCAATTCACATCCGAACTTAATAATACATCAAAACAGTCATGGAAATCAATCAATCGTCACATAGCAATCAACAATCATGACCACAATCAACGATTAAACTTAACCAATCTCATAATTCGGTATTTAAAACGTATTTTTCGAAAAAGCAGATTGACATGAATTTTCGTAAAACGCGGCATCGAAACTCAGAACACAAAACACTTGAACATAAGTCCCTAGTGAGTATAGAACTTGTTACCAAGTGGCTTCAGTCTCAAGAGGGGGGGTGAATTGAGTTTAAAAAACTTTTTGTATCTTTTGAAAATCTTTCCCCTTTTTCAAATAGCTTTAGATCTGGTTTTCGCGCAGGTAGAGTGGAAGCGAAGGAATTAGATTATTTTAATTACAATAAAGCGGTAAAGCAGATTATAAGCACAACAGAGATATAATAAGAGAAAGCAAGTAAAGCACACAGAGATTTATACTGGTTCAGCCACCTCCTAGTGACCTACGTCCAGTCCTCACACCCTTGTGAGATTTTTCCACTAACCACAAGGCTTACGGGTGCCTTGGAAACCTTTACAGAGATTTGGGCACTCCTTCACCTAGGATACCCCACCTAATGAAGAGCCCACAAATCTACCCAACAAGAGATACCCCACCCTTGTTACAACACATGCAAATAGAAAGATACCCCACTTCCTAAGTACATGCAAATACCCTAGAGAGATACCCCACTCCCTAGTAACAAATCTACAGATCCAAAGTAACAATACAGTGAAACGAATATACCTCTTAGCAGGCGGATGTTACAACTTGAAGATCTCAACCCCACACTAACTCTTGCAATAGATCAGCTCTTTGACGGACCAACGGAACGAATAGAGCACCAGAGAAAATATAAGAGTTTTTGTAAAGAGATAGGAGATGATATGCGAATGGGTTGATTGATTTGAAGTGAAAATGATCTCCCTATTTATAGGGGTTTGAGTGAGAATCGATTCATGCAAGTTTGCAAGCATGAAGGAATCGATTCATGGTTCCTTTAGTTCCATTTCCATTTTCAAAAAACTTCCCTTTCCAAAGAGTGAATCGATTCATAGATTAGTTAAAATGTGAGGAATCGATTCATGGCTTGTTAAAACAAAGGGGAATCGATTCTTGGCTTAGTTAAAAGAGTGTGAATCGATTCATGACCTGTTTTGTTTCAGAAGGAATCGATTCATGCTTAGGTGAGACTTGGTGTGAATCAATTCATCACCTGACTTGTTTCAGAGGTGTGAATCGATTCATGCTTTAAGAGAATCGATTCTTAGTTTCCAAAAAGCCTTAGGACTTGCCATATAGGGATGAGAATCGATTCATGCTTTGGTTTAAATCATGGTGAATCGATTCTTTACTTTGTTTTTAGTTTGGAAAACTTCTTTTAGGTTTTTCAAAAATGCTTTTAGGGTTTTATATTTTATGCATGCATTTTGAAAACCGCGAGACTTGAGATATGAGCCGACCTCTGCGAGAGCTTACAAAATTCCTAATCACTCACCCAAACCCTAAGGACTACCCTCAATTTTAGGACAACCCTAAAAAGTCTTCAATTCTTCATTCTTTGGGCTTGCCTTGACTTGGATGATTTGTTGCTTGTGATTGCTTTTCTTTTTCCTTTACTCTTCTAGGTCTTCACTTGCTCATTCTTCTTTATCTTGTTTTTCATCATCAAAATCAATTAGGACTCTTTGTCCTATAATAAGTTTCCTGCATACAAGGTATCCACATTCTCCCCCTTTTTGATGATGACAAAACATTGTTCGTCTCAAGGTGGGAGGTTAGTTCAAACAGATAATATATATGTTACTCCCCCTATCATGATGCTCCCCCTGAATTATTGACTAGATGCATAATATGCTCATATGTTCTATATGCTCATATGCAACCCTATATTTCTCTCCCCCTTTTTGTCATGATCAAAAAGGTCGACGTAAGATAGAGTTTGCGAATCGAGCGTCACAGCTATTTGAAGGACCATTGCGGGTTCATGAGTGATCATCAAAATCATAGAGAATTTATTTTTGAAATAGTTGTTTAAGCTTCACATTTCTTTACAGGATCACTTTGAGAAACATTTAATTTAAATAAAAAAACAGGTTTCCTTTTGCAATGGGTTTGTAAAAGTATCAACTAGCTGATTTTGAAGATTCAACTTGCTCAATCATATTATCGCCTTTCTAACCATAACCTCTAAGAAGGTGATATGATAATTCTACATGCTCTGTTTTAGAGGGATGATCAGAATACTTTATTTGTTTTCATGCCTTAAAAAAATGTTCCCTTAGAGATGCATGAAAGCGGTTTAGAGATCAATTTGTTTCACAAGTCACATGTTTGACTAAGTAAACTATGATTTAAGCACATTTTCAGTTTAGAGGTGAATAAAACTTTTCTAACCTTTACCAGTGATTCTCCCTCTATTCATCACAAGTCACATGACAGATTTTTCTCCGAGGTGAGAGTTGATAACTTTATTGCGTTTCCGGTCATGTGCTTTGAGTCTTTGCTGTCAAGGTATCCACATGTCCCCATACCTTGCAGCGTACCTGCAATGATCTAAAACAAGGTTCTAGGTACCCAAATCTCTTTGGGTCCTTGTGGGTTAATGTTTGGTATGGTCCTTTTGGGAACCCATACCTTCTTCATAACTTGTTTACCTCTTATTCTGCAAACAGAAGCTGTATGTCCAGGTTTACCACAGTAATAACATTTAATGTATGGTCTAGTGGAAAAATTAGATTTGTAATGAACATGCTTTTCTATGGTTTTGATTCTAGATAGTTTTTCAATAGTCAACTCTAGTTCATGAACTTTCTTTTCAGATTCAACACATTTATCACAAGTATAATTTTCTTTAAAGCATGCAAGGCTATCATTTTCTTTTCTAAGCTCTGACTTTTCTTTAGTTAAAGCAGTAACAGCATTTTCAAGATGAGTGATAACTTTCTTAGATTTATCTAATGCTTTAGCTAGTTTTAAAGATTTATCATGTAATTCAGTAAATGCTTCATATAATTCATCATAGGCATCTTGTAAAGATTCAGAGTTAGAATATACCTCAGTTTCACTTTCGCTGTCGTGGTCGGCCATGAGAGCAACTTGACCTTTTTCGCTTTCTGAGTTATCTGTTGAGTTCATGTCATTGTCTTGCCAAGCTATGTAGGCTTTTCTACCATTATTTCCTTTGGACCCCTTTTTCTTGAACTTTGACAATTTTCTTTCTAAGTTCGGGCACTTCATCGTCAGGTGTCCGGATTTACCACATTCGTAGCAAGTTGGAGGACTTGAGAAGTTTTCTTTGCTTGAGCCTCTTTTGGTTGGAGAATTCTTTTTGAGAGATCTTTCCCTTCTCATGAACTTTTTGAATTTACTAACCATTAGTTCCATTTTCTCCTCGTCTTCATCTTCATCTTCCGAATCATCACTATCGTCGGATGAGCTTGAACTGGAAGCTTTGAGAGCTAAGTTTTTGTTCTTCTTGTCTTTTCCTTCATGCTCTGCTAGGCGAGTGAGCTCTAACTCGTGCTCTAGTAGTTTCCCAAACAGGGTGGCGAGAGTCATGGTAGTCAAGTTTCTTGACTCAGTTATTGCAGTCACCTTTGGTTGCCATTCTCTGTTTAGGCATCTTAGCACTTTGTTGATCAAGTCTTCGGGAGGAAATGATTTTCCAAATGAACTCAACTTGTTCACTATGTGAGTGAACCTTTTCTGCATCTCTGATATTGTTTCACCTGTATTCATTCTAAACAATTCGTACTCTCTGGTAAGAGTATTTGTTCTTGCCCTTTTCACTTCACTTGTACCCTCATGAGTAACTTGAAGATTATCCCACATTTCTTGGGCAGATTTAAAGTTTGAAACTCGAAAAAATTCATCAGTACTCAAAGCAGAAGTAATAATATTTTTAGCGCGTAAATTAAGTTGCACTTTTCTTTTCTCATCATCAGACCATTCATTTCTACTTTTTATTGTAAGAATACCATCTAATATGTGTGTGGAAACGAAAGGTCCTTTTTCCACAGCATCCCAAACATCTAAGTCTACCCCTTCAATAAAAATTCTCATTCTTTCTTTCCAATATGCATAGTCTTCTCCGTTGAATCCCGGAGGACGGAAAAGAGATGCACCCTCTTGCGTAGACCAACCTGAAGCCATTTCTCTTGAAGCTGCTAGGCCCTTTATACAAGAGTCTAGCTCTGATACCACTTGTTACCAAGTGGCTTCAGTCTCAAGAGGGGGGGTGAATTGAGTTTAAAAAACTTTTTGTATCTTTTGAAAATCTTTCCCCTTTTTCAAATAGCTTTAGATCTGGTTTTCGCGCAGGTAGAGTGGAAGCGAAGGAATTAGATTATTTTAATTACAATAAAGCGGTAAAGCAGATTATAAGCACAACAGAGATATAATAAGAGAAAGCAAGTAAAGCACACAGAGATTTATACTGGTTCAGCCACCTCCTAGTGACCTACGTCCAGTCCTCACACCCTTGTGAGATTTTTCCACTAATCACAAGGCTTACGGGTGCCTTGGAAACCTTTACAGAGATTTGGGCACTCCTTCACCTAGGATACCCCACCTAATGAAGAGCCCACAAATCTACCCAACAAGAGATACCCCACCCTTGTTACAACACATGCAAATAGAAAGATACCCCACTTCCTAAGTACATGCAAATACCCTAGAGAGATACCCCACTCCCTAGTAACAAATCTACAGATCCAAAGTAACAATACAGTGAAACGAATATACCTCTTAGCAGGCGGATGTTACAACTTGAAGATCTCAACCCCACACTAACTCTTGCAATAGATCAGCTCTTTGACGGACCAACGGAACGAATAGAGCACCAGAGAAAATATAAGAGTTTTTGTAAAGAGATAGGAGATGATATGCGAATGGGTTAATTGATTTGAAGTGAAAATGATCTCCCTATTTATAGTGGTTTGAGTGAGAATCGATTCATGCAAGTTTGCAAGCATGAAGGAATCGATTCATGGTTCCTTTAGTTCCATTTCCATTTTCAAAAAACTTCCCTTTCCAAAGAGTGAATCGATTCATAGATTAGTTAAAATGTGAGGAATCGATTCATGGCTTGTTAAAACAAAGGGGAATCGATTCTTGGCTTAGTTAAAAGAGTGTGAATCGATTCATGACCTGTTTTGTTTCAGAAGGAATCGATTCATGCTTAGGTGAGACTTGGTGTGAATCGATTCATCACCTGACTTGTTTCAGAGGTGTGAATCGATTCATGCTTTAAGAGAATCGATTCTTAGTTTCCAAAAAGCCTTAGGACTTGCCATATAGGGATGAGAATCGATTCATGCTTTGGTTTAAATCATGGTGAATCGATTCTTTACTTTGTTTTTAGTTTGGAAAACTTGTTTTAGGTTTTTCAAAAATGCTTTTAGGGTTTTATATTTTATGCATGCATTTTGAAAACCGCGAGACTTGAGATATGAGCCAACCTCTGCGAGAGCTTACAAAATTCCTAATCACTCACCCAAACCCTAAGGACTACCCTCAATTTTAGGACAACCCTAAAAAGTCTTCAATTCTTCATTCTTTGGGCTTGCCTTGACTTGGATGATTTGTTGCTTGTGATTGCTTTTCTTTTTCCTTTACTCTTCTAGGTCTTCACTTGCTCATTCTTCTTTATCTTGTTTTTCATCATCAAAATCAATTAGGACTCTTTGTCCTATAATAAGTTTCCTGCATACGAGGTATCCACAGAACTCACCTTTTTAGCGGCGACAACCACACAATCAGAAATCTACTACGGTCACGAACAATAGAACTATGCGAACAGTCCCCGGAATCGTTCGAAATGCTCCCAACCGAAATCGCAACTCTCCTATGGCTTGTACTCTAAACCCAGAAACTGAAAATGACTCCTAGGTGGTTCCAATTCGTGGTTTGGTTGCAGTAGTTGGTTCTAAGGCTCACAAAAATGACATGCAAGGTTCAGATTTTGTGCTTTGGCCAAATGGAGTTTTTGGTGGTCATCATTGGAGATTCAAGGTGGAGGAGGATGATGATTTCGAAGTTTCTATCACTATGAAGAGGAAGATGACCTGATTACTTTGGTACCATGGAAATGAACATGCATTGAGTCTTGAGAATTTCCCCCATCTCTTCCTCCCTCCCCCCTTGCGCCTCTCCCTTTCTTTCTCTCCCTGAATCCAGATTTTCATAAAATGAGTGTGTTTCCCTTCTTCCACTTTCAGCTGAAGGGTATTTAAAGGGGCTACGGGAAAGACAACTATACCCTCCGCTTAACATTTTATCCCCCTTGACTCCCACCAGCTCTAAGTAACTCAACTTGACGCTAGTTAATTTTTAATTAAACACGAAATGCTCATAATAATACAATCAAGCATTTTACTTTTAAAACGATTTATTTTCAACCAAGTCAATAAATCACTAAATAATAATTCACGCCAGATAATTTAAATAGCGAAAAACTATGGATATTACAATCACCCCAACTTTTAAAAATTTTGTCCTCAAAATTGGACTAAGAAATACCTTTCGCCGAACTGTCGTCAGCTTTGCCTTTCTGAGCGTCCATCACATAGATTCTTCCACGGGCGGGAGTTGCATTCTCTTCTCTGCTCCTTTTCTTCGCCGGACACTCGTGAGTGTAATGCCCTTCACCTTTGCAGTAATAACACACAGTTGACCCCAGGCGACACTCTCCACCGTGAGGTTTTCCGCATTTCGAACACTTAACGGACCTTGGAAATTAAGACACCACTGCTTGCTTTCCTTTGTTAGAGTTACCCTTCGGCTCCTCACTTGGGGTTGGTCCGATGCCTTTTTCTTCTCTTTCCGATACGCTTTCCTTTCCTCATACATCCTGTTGAGATCTGCCTCTGCAACATAAGCTTGCTGCACCAATCCAGCATAACTGGTCATAGCATAAGAGCTAAGACCTTGGGACACATCTGCACGAAGACCTGCCTTATACATCTGCATCTTCCACTCATCATTCGGAGCATGTTTTGCCAATTGATAAAACTGCGACAACCTTTCGAACTTGGCGGTGAACTCACCCAACGACATCTCTCCTTGCCTCAGATTGATAAACTCGGCTTGCTTGCTTAACTTCATCACCGGAGGGAAAAAGTGACCAATAAACATCTCCTTGAAGTTAACCCATGTAACAAGAGTTCCCTGGTTCACCATCAAATCATGAGCATTGGTCCACCAGGTTTGAGCATCTTCCTCGAGCATATGGGCAGCAAAAAGAACCTTCTCGTCTTCGCTGCATTGAAGAGTCCTAAAAATCTTCTCCATCGAATCCAACCAGAAATGTGATACCATTACCTCAGGTCCTCCTTTGAAACTTTGGGGATTCATCTTCTGGGAACGAAAGTAAGCCCTATTCGGATCTTCCAGAGGAGGTTGTTGAACATTCGGTTGTTGCTGATTCATCCTCTCTTGATGCATCTGGGCCATTTGAGCCATCTGCTGCTGCTGCATTTGCATCATGTCATTCATCATCTTCTGTTGCGTCTCGATGACATTCTGCATCCATTCGGTATGAGGATCGACGGGGACGCTTCTCCTACTTCCACCAGCCATGATTTTGCCAAATATGCACAAAGTGTTTAGTTGATCAGGCTAAACGTCTAATAGCATACTTAGAGGAATCATACTTAGAGGACTTAAGAGACTCATGATTCTAAGTCCGACTAGGTCGAACTGCTCTGATACCATTTGTAACACCCCGATAATTTCTAACTTGTAGAAACTACCGAAATGCACTACTGGCATACATCAGAGTGACTTTCCTTTCAAAATATTGAACACATACTAAATTTCGATGAATTACTCATCAAACTTACTTACATAACTAAACAGAATAGAAATAAAGTCGGTCCTTACACCCTCAACTAGTGTTCAATACTCAAAAATCGAAAGTCTGCGGAAGCGATTTACAACTTGAAAGACGTAAGTCGTACAATCGAATAGTCTTAAGATACTGAATAGAAACACAAATACAAAGGAAACTGAAATACAAGACATAATGAAACAAAAATAGCGACCGCTCCTCAAGCGTCTCCATGACCATGCCTCATCATCTTCAACTTAGCCTGCAATTCTGAAAAAAACAACAACATGGATTGGGTGAGACAACTTGTCTCAGTGAGTCCTATCGAGACCCCTTACTAACTCTCTCGGTTCAATTATGCTTGATTCGTTATTCTTGATTCATAATTCATAGTCTTAATATTTGACTATGTGGCTAACATAAACGTTGTCCTCATAACCCTCATAAGCAGTTACAATAGGCAACACATGAATAATGAACAATGATTTTTAGCATGTCACCGGTCACTTGGCAAAATAAGATCCCGGTGAACCCAATCCACTAATCGCTAGTGGGCAAACCTCATGGGGCCTAGGTTCATAGGGCTCATGACTTCCCCTCCCCTAGCACACTAAACTAACATAGGGTCGTCACCCTAACATGGTGTATATATTTTAATATACCTTGAACAATGAGCAGTGAACAGTGATCTGTGAACATAACAATGAGCTTATACTTAACATGATCTTAATCTTAACCTAATCTTATACTTAGCATAATCTTGTCATTAGGTGATCTCACACGGAATTACTAACATTGTTAACTTAACTTATAACTATCCATTACCTAGTCCACATCATAATGTATCGCCCATACTCAACATTATGATAACCTAACTTAGTCAAAATCGATCTCATAAATACCACATCGAGCAATCACATAAGCAAAGACATGAACATAACATAAAATTACTTCGATCGTACTTGATTTCACGATACTAATATGTTTCCATCCTTGGGAAACCTTAAGGAGTGGATTAGAAGGGACTTAGGACCAATCAGAATAGCTTAGGACGTATTTCAAATTTGGGCATCAGAAAGGGATGCACGATCCGTGCGGCTTGGCGCACGATCCGTGCGCATTTTCACAAAAAGAACCTCGAGTACCAGAATCCCACGCACGACCCGTGCCCAGGGGCGCACGGTCCGTGCGTGGCCATCAGCATTTCAGAAAATCAGTTTTCGTATTCTCTTGTCCATTCTGATCTTTCCCGTATCCATTCCGATTCACATCCGAACTTAATAATACATCAAAACAGTCATGGAAATCAATCAATCCTCACATAGTAATCAACAATCATAACCACAATCAACGATTAAACTTAACCAATCTCATAATTCGGTATTTAAAACGTACTTTTCGAAAAAGCGGATTAACATGAATTTCCGTAAAACGCGGCATCGAAACTCAGAACACAAAACACTTGAACATAAATCCCTAGTGAGTATAGAACTCACCTTTTTAGCGGCGACAACCACACAATCAGAAATCTACTACGGTCACGAACAAGAGAACTATGCGAATAGACCCCGTAATCGTTCGAAATGCTCCCAACCAAAATCCCAGCTCTCCTATGGCTTGTACTCAGAACCCAGAAACTGAAAATGACTCCTAGGTGGTTCCAATTCGTGGTTTGGTTGCAGTAGTTGGTTCTAAGGCTCACAAAAATGACATGCAAGGTTCAGATTTTGTGCTTTGGCCAAATGGAGTTTTGGGTGGTCATCAATGGAGATTCAAGGTGGAGGAGGATGATGATTTCGAAGTTGTTATCACTATGAAGAGGAAGATGAGCTGATTACTTTGGTACCATGGAATTGAACATGCATTGAGTCTTGAGAATTTCCCCCATCTCTTCCTCCCTCCCCCCTTGCGCCTCTCCTTTTCTTTCTCTCCCTGAATCCAGATTTTCATAAAATGAGTGTGTTTCCCTTCTTCCACTTTCAGCTGAAGGGTATTTAAAGGGGCTACGGGAAAGACAACTATACCCTCCGCTTAACATTTTATCCCCCTTGACTCCCACCAGCTATAAGTAACTCAACTTGACGCTAATTAATTTTTAATTAAACACGAAATGCTCATAATAATTCAATCAAGCATTTTACTTTTAAAACGATTTATTTTCAACCAAGTCAATAAATCACTAAATAATAATTCACGCCAAATAATTTAAATAGCAAAAAATTGGAGATATTACTTCTTCTCTGTTCGCTTTGACTTTCCCTGCTCATCTGTAAAACACCACATTATAAACGGTGAGATAAAATATCAGTGAGTTCTTTCGAGACTCCTCGCCTTAAACTCTTGTTGTCTTACTTATCTTTTCTCTTGTCTTAGCACAACCCCGGGTGTAGCATCCCCTATTATTTTATTTTTTTTGCTATTTTAATTATCTTGAAATAATTGATTTTATTGTTTGTGCATAATTGATACATTATTCTAAGTATGAGAGTTAAAGGTAATAGTTGAGTTAGAGGTAGTTTAGATGAGTATTAGTGAGGTAGGGTAGTTTGGTCTTTTCATCCCTTTTTATGAGCCTTCAACTGAGCCAACACCCCCCTTACACAGAAAAACTGAATCAGAATTTGAGAAAGGAAAACGAGTGGGTTGGAGAGAAAAGAGAACGAGAACTCGTGGAAGGGAAAGAAGAGAAGGGAGAAAGATAAACCATGGATGCATGTAATAGATCTTTGGTGCATTAGAATCATAGTACTCTCCTCTTCCCATTCATACAATTTTTCATCCCTGTCCATCCCTCCATCACAAATCACCATAGAAGAACATTCGAGCTCCACTTGGTCCAACTAGGAGTTTTGGAGCTTGCATGTTGTAGTTGATGAACCAGCACCATTTCTGAACCTCAATAGTCAGTTTTGGAACCTTATTCAAGTCACCCTCACTGGTCTGAGTTGCTGGGTTCTGAGTTGGGTTCGATTGGGTCAAGTATTGAGCATTTGGAGCGACTTCGGGGATAGTTTGTGGATTACGGTTTTTCGGTCCGAGAAGAGTCGGCGTTGTCGCGTGCGATTTTCATCGCCAATGGTGAGTTCTATACTCACTAGGGATTTGTTTTCAAGTTCATGGTTATGTGTTCTGAATTGGTCTTCCTTTTAATGAAACTCAGTGTCGAAAACCGATTTCACGAAAATCGTATTTCGAATTGTGTAATCATGTGATTGTTGGATTGATTGTGTTGAATCATTATGTGTTATTTGATTGATGATTGGTTGATTGATTTGGACTGGAAATATTGGTTACTATATCTGTTTTTAAGTCTCAGAAGTCATAGAAAATCTCGGTACCGGATTAAAAGCAAAACGGAACAAAACGGAACTTTCGAAAAACCAGTTTCAACACATCTGGCTACGGTCGCGTCGCGACCCATGCCCATCGCCTCGCGACCAGAAATTATTTTGCAACGAAAATCTTTCTGTTTCTTTTCGCGTCGCGACGGAATCTTTTCGCGTCGCGACGTTGTGTAATTTTCAGCAAACTTCCCTGATTTTGTTTTCGCTATAACTTTGGATCCGGTAGTTCGATTTGAGTTTTCTCAGGTGCGTTGAAAAGCTCATGAAAAGGCCTAACTGAATTTGTAATCAAAGTTGAATAATGCTCTGTTTTGGAAATAATCATGATTGGATTAAATTGTCATTGTCTATATGTTAGGATAACAAATTTAGTAACTCCGAGTGAGATCACGTTAAGTTAAGATAAGACGAACTAGAGAACCTAATGTTAAGTATAAGATCATGTTAAGTAAGAGATCATGTTAAGTATAAGCTCATCGTTATGTTCATGTTCACGTATATTAAAATATACACATCAGTTCAGTTAGGGTGACGACCCTATTTCAGTTTAGTGTGCTAGGGGAGGGGAAGTCATGAGCCCTATGAACCTAGGCCCCATGAGGGATCCACTAGTGATTAGTGTAATGGGTTCATCGGGGGTTTATTTTGCCAAATGACCGGTGACATGCTAAAAATCATTGTTCATGTGTTGCCTCTTGTAGCCGGCTTAAGGGTTATGAGGACAACATTAGTTTCAGCCACATAGTCAACTATTAGGACTATGAGTTACGAATCTAGAATAATGAATCAAGCATAATTGAACCGAGAGAGTTAGTAAGGGGTCTCGATAGAACTCACGGAGACAAGTTGTCTTACCCTTCATATGTTGTTGTTTTTCAGAGTTGCAGGCTAAGTTGAAGACGATGAGGCATGGTTATGGAGATGCTTGAGGAGTTGCTGATGCTTTAATTTGTCTTGCTATGTATTCCCTTTTCAGTTTCCTTAGAATTGTACGATTGTACGACTTATGTTGTTAAAGTTGTAAATCGCTTCCGCTACTTTCTATTTTGGTATTGAACACTAAGTATGAGATGTTGTCAGGAAACGAAATTCAAGTGTTTAATTTAATTATGTTATGTTAAGTTATGCCAGCGCGTTTGATGATTATTTCATCGAAGTTTTAGTATGTGTTCAATATTCGAAACAGGAAGTACTCTGATGTATGCCAAGTGGTGCATTTCGGTATTTTTACAAGTTAGAAATTATCGGAGTGTTACAATTGGTATCAGAGAAGTTCGACCTAGTCGGGCTTAGAATTCAAGAGTCTCTTATGTCATCTAAGTGTGATTCCTCTTAGTATGCTATTAGACGTTTAGCCTGATCAACTAAACACTTTGTGCATATTTCACAGAATCATGGATGGTAGAGTTAGGAGAAGCGTCCCCGTCGATCCCTGTAACACCCTAAAATAATTTAATTAAGTAATTGATTAAATTATTTAAAGTGTTGCACTATTTTATTTTATTATATGATAATGTAGTATTTTTATTTAATTGAAGGGGATGGCGTTGGTAATACCGGAATTGCAAGTAACGGCCCAAGAAGCCCAAGCCCGTTGGCTTAGGCGCTCCTTAGGCGCTAGGGGTCTAGGTTGCGCCCCAATTGTGCCAAAAGTGAGCAAGTGAGTCGAAGGAGAGGAGAAGTGAGAAAAGAAAATCGAAGGAGAGGAGAAGAGAAGGAAGGAGGCGACTTCAAGCTTGGAGTTAGGGTTTGTGCATCTTGATCCTAGGTAAGGGTTCCTAATCTCCTATAATTCGATTTCCTTTCTCTATCAAGTGCTTAGGTTTCGAATTTCCCTAACCCTTTCTATTTTGATCAATTCGCAATGGTCCAAGGGAAAGAGAGAAAGGGCGTGATCGTGAGAAAAGGAGGAGCTTCCTTGTTGCGGTGATTTGTCGGTGCTTCGGTGGGAAAGGCTCTAGCTCGTCATAATCAAGGTTAGGGGAGTCTCACTCTATAATAGAGAGTATAATAGGTTGTATGTAAACCATAGGATCTCACTTGACCTTACTTGTTAATTGTTAGATTGGTTTAAGTTAGTTGAAATTGATAATTGGTGATTAATTCGATTTTCCCTATGTTAATGTTAGATTTTAAGTGTTGATTTTGTGCCTTGATGTGTTCTTAATATATATATGTGAAATTGAATGTGGTTGGACTGAGCATAATGAGTTTTGTAATTGTTGTGGTAATTTGGTTTGGAAAAGTAATTAAGAATTTTGGTGTTTTGGTTGTGTTGGGGCGCCTGGGCGCCAGTTGCTGGGGGGGGGGAACTTGGCGCCCTGGGCGCTGTTTTCTGTTGCTGGGCGTGTGTGTGTTCTGGGCAGGGCGCCTATGTTGCTGCCTGTGGCGCCTGGGGTGGCGCCAGGTTGCTGCCTATGCTTAGGCAAGGCGCATAAATCATGTTTTTGGGTAAACTCAGTTTCTAAACATATTTTACCGAGCCAAACTTTGCATTCACCTGACCAAATCACATTTTAAGTACTTTGGCTAAAGAATTTCCAGATTTGCACTTGTGGTTTTGAAATTGTCCTATTGAGCATCATTTTGGCTTGTTTAGGGGGTGCCTTGTGCACACATCATGTTCTGAGCATATTTTACCGAGCCAAACTTTGTATTCCCCTGACCAAATCACATTTTAAGTACTTTGGCTAAAGAATTTCCAGATTTGCACTTGTGGTTTTGAAATTGTCCTATTGGGCATCATTTTGGCTTGTTTAAGGGGTGCCTTGTGCACACATCATGTTCTGAGCATATTTTACCGAGCCAAACTTTGTATTCACCTGACCAAATCATATTTTAAGCACTTTGGCTAAAGAATTTCCAGATTTGCACTTGTGGTTTTGAAATTGTCCTATTGGGCATCATTTTGGCTTGTTTAGGGGGTGCCTTGTGCACACATCATGTTCTGAGCATATTTTACCGAGCCAAACTTTGTATTCACCTGACCAAATCACATTTTAAGTACTTTGGCTAAAGAATTTCCAGATTTTCACTTGTGGTTTTGAAATTGTCCTATTGGGCATCATTTTGGCTTGTTTAAGGGGTGCCTTGTGCACACATCATGTTCTGAGCATATTTTACCGAGCCAAACTTTGCATTCACCTGACCAAATCATATTTTAAGCACTTTGGCTAAAGAATTTCCAGATTTGCACTTGTGGTTTTGAAATTGTCCTAGAGAGCGTTGTTTTGACTATGTTTGTGATGCCTAGGGGTGAGCTGTGAGTTCTGAACATATTTTCCCTAGCCAAATTCTGTATTCACGTGACCAAATCCCATTTTGAACATTTTGGCTAGAGCGGTTTCAATTTTTAAGGTGGCCTACTATGTTTGTGCGTTTGGGTGTTGTGTGGGGCGCCAAGTGTGGCCGCCCAGGGCGCCAAGTGGGGCGCCCATGCCCTGTGTTTGGGTTTCGGATCTAATGGTGACAGATTGGTCCCTAAGTGTTATCCTAGTCCTAGGGACGTGATTGTGAGGAGAAAATAATGAGTTGGTTGATGATGAGGCCATGGGGGCTAAAACTAAGATTAATTAAAGATGTGATATAGGATACATGGACCGTGTTGTTAATAATTATGATTGTGGTTTTGTCATGGATTCTCATGCATACATAAGGTTGCGGTCTGAGTTGTTAATTATGATAATGAGGCTGCGGTCTGAGTTCTAAATTGAAATGATAAGGCTGCGGTCTGAGTTGATATTATGATGATAAGGCTGCGGTCTGGGAAAATGGTACCACATGCATAACTGTATTGCATACATCCTCATGATAAGCATGCTAGTTGGTGATTGTATGGACTATGCTACTGTGTGACTGTGTGAGTGTGCTGCTATGATGGAATATACTTCTTATTATAGTCTTTATTATGTAGTTGAGACTCACCCTTCTGTTGTTGTTTACCACAGGTAGTCCTGAGTGAAGGCTTACTCCTTTCACTCCCGAGTCGGTCTGCTCTGATACGTGACACCTAGGGGGTTGGATTAGGGATTTTAATGTTATTCATTTGTCGTTGAATTTTATATGCTTTGAGTTAATGATTTTGATGAGCCTGTTGTTCGGCGTATTTTGGAGATTGTGTTATTTTCCGCTGCGAGACATCTAAATTACAATGTGTGGATTTTATTGGTGAAGTCACGTGTACCCTAAATTATTTAATGGTGTTGCGTATTATAAATGTGTAACGAAGGTTTACACCGATTTGACCGTTGTTAGATTAAGCTTACGTGTAGCATTCCAATCAAAAAGAAATTTTGAAACTCTGATCTCTATAATAAATAGCCGGGTAGAATGGGGTGTTACATTAGTGGTATCAAAGCAAAAGTTCGGTCTGTCCGACCAAGTGTGTCTGTCTGTCATATTGTGTATGACAATTAGGTGTTTTGTTTTAGTTCTAAATTGTCGTTTATGCTGCAGTGCTAGGTTGATATGGCTAGAAGGGATGATGCTGCTTTGGCTGCTGCTCTGCAGGCCATAGCCCAAACTGTTGGAAATCAACACAATGCTGCTGATATGAATGCCCGTAACCTGGCAACGTTTCAGAGGGAAAACCCACCCACCTTCAAGGGTCGGTATGATCCCGATGGAGCCTTGTCGTGGCTGAATGAGATAGAGCGGATATTCCGTGTTATGGATTGCACTGCTGCCCAGCAAGTGAAGTTTGGGACGCACATGCTGGCGGAAGAGGCTGACAAGTGGTGGTTAGGGATGCTGCATAGGTTGAACACTGCTGGTGAAGAGGTTACTTGGGAGGTCTTCACAAGAGAGTTTAAAAGAAAGTATTACCCTGAAGACGTTCGGGCCAAGAAAGAGGTAGAATTCTTAGAACTGAAACAGGGAAATAAGACTGTGGCTGAGTATGCAGCCAAGTTTGAAGAGCTGGCCCAATTTTGTCCTTACTACGCCAAAGATGCTGATTCAGAGTTCTCTAAATGTGTGAAATTTGAAAGTGGCATGCGACCTGACATTAAGAAGGCGATTGGGTATCATCAGATACGAGATTTTGCTAGATTAGTTGACAAGAGTAGAATTTATGAAGAGGACAGTTCTGCTGCCTACAAGATTGGGAAAGAAAAGAGGAATACTCCGTTTAGGGGCAAACCATATGATGTGTCTGGAGGTAAAAATAAGTGGAAGGCAGGTGCTGGTAAGAAATTTTCTGAGGGTAAGAAGCCTAGTGGGGGAGGTGCTCCCGCTGATATAGTGTGTTACACTTGTGGCAAGCCGGGTCACAAAAGTTTCGACTGCAAAACTGAGGTAATGTGTTACCGTTGTGGGAAGAAAGGTCATATGGCGTCTAACTGTGATCGTAAGGAATCAGTGTGTTTCAATTGTGGTGAAGCTGGTCACTTCAGTTCTAAATGCACCAAACCGAAGAAAGAGAAATCCAATGGAAGAGTTTTCGCGCTAGCAGGCTCAGAGGGGCCCAATGAGATTCGAGGTACTTGTTTTATTTATGGTTCCCCTTTAGTTGCTATAGTTGATACTGGTGCTACGCATTCTTTTATTGCTGCTGTTTGTGCTGAAAAGTTAAACCTAGTATTGTCTGATATGAAAAGGGAAATGGTTATCGACACTCCGGCTAAGGGTTCGGTGACTACTTCTCTATTGTGTGCTAAGTGTCCTCTGTCAGTATTCGGCAGAGATTTTCTGGTTGACCTTATATGTTTGCCTTTGGGAGGGTTGGATGTTATTCTTGGGATGGACTGGTTAGTGGATAACCATGTGCACATCAACTGTTTCAGCAAGTCTGTGAGTTTCCTTCCTCCTGAGGAGGGAGAGTCTGTTTTGTTGTCTGGGGATCAGCTGCATAAGGTAATGAAAGATGGTGGTCAACTATTTGCTTTGATGGCGTCTATGTCTGCTGAAAACCAAGCTATGGTTGAAGGATTGCAGGTGGTGTGTGAATTCCCTGAAGTGTTCCCTGATGAGATTCCTAGTGTTCCACCCGAGAGGGAAGTAGAGTTTGGGATTGACCTTGTGCCTGGTACTAGGCCTGTGTCCATGGCTCCGTACCGAATGTCAGCTTCTGAGTTATCTGAATTGAAGAAGCAGTTGGAAGAGTTACTTGAAAAGAAATTTGTGAGGCCTAGTGTGTCACCATGGGGAGCTCCGGTTTTATTAGTAAAGAAGAAAGATGGGAGTATGCGCCTGTGTGTGGATTATAGACAGTTGAACAAAGTGACTATCAAAAATAAGTACCCTCTTCCGAGAATTGATGATCTGATGGACCAGCTGGTGGGTGCTAAAGTTTTTAGTAAAATTGATTTGAGGTCAGGGTATCACCAGATTAAAGTAAAAGATGAAGACGCCCAGAAGACAGCGTTTCGAACGAGATATGGACATTATGAATACTCTGTGATGCCGTTTGGTGTCACCAATGCACCAGGGGTGTTTATGGAGTACATGAACCGTATCTTCCATAGTTACTTGGATCGGTTTGTGGTAGTTTTTATAGATGATATTCTGGTATACTCCAAGTCTGAAGAGGAGCATGCAGAGCACTTAAGATTGGTGCTCGAGGTATTGAAAGAGAAGAAGCTTTATGCTAAGTTGTCCAAATGCGAGTTCTGGCTGCGTGAGGTAAGCTTTTTGGGTCACATAATTTCTAGTGATGGCATAGCTGTAGACCCAGCTAAGGTTGATGCAGTGTTACAATGGGAGAGCCCGAAGTCTGCGACTGAGATCAGGAGTTTCTTGGGGTTGGCCGGTTACTACAGGAGGTTCATTGAGGGTTTCTCAAAGCTAGCCCTTCCGTTGACTCAATTGACGTGTAAAGGGAGAGTTTTTGTTTGGGATGCTAAGTGTGAAGAGAGTTTCCAAGAGTTGAAGAAAAGATTGACAACATCTCCGGTGTTAGTGTTGCCCGTGCCGGGTCAACCGTTTGTGGTATATTGTGATGCTTCCAGAATGGGCTTAGGGGGCGTATTGATGCAGGATGGGAAGGTAGTCGCTTATGCGTCCAGACAGTTGCGGACTCATGAGAAGAACTATCCTACTCATGATTTGGAAATGGCTGCTATTGTGTTTGCGCTAAAAATTTGGAGGCACTATTTGTATGGCACTAGATTCGAGGTATTCAGCGACCACAAGAGTTTGAAATACTTGTTTGATCAGAAGGAGCTGAATATGAGGCAGAGGCGTTGGTTAGAGCTGCTGAAAGATTATGATTTTGGCTTAAACTATCACCCCGGCAAAGCTAATGTCGTGGCTGATGCTTTAAGTCGAAAGACTTTGCATATGTCAGCAATGATGGTAAAAGAGTTGGAGTTGATTGAGCAATTTCGTGATATGAGTCTGGTTTGTGAAGTGACCCCGCGAAGTGTTAAGCTGGGTATGCTGAGGATTGGTAATGACTTCTTGGTTAGTATCAGAGACGCCCAGAAGTTGGATGTGAAGCTGGTTGACTTGTTAGTTGCGGGTGATCAGAATGTGGATGGGGATTTCAGGTTGGATTCCCAGGGTGTGTTGAGATTTAGAGACAGGGTCTGCGTTCCCGATGATGCTGAGATGAAAAAGATGATCCTTGAGGAGAGTCATAGGAGCAAGCTGAGTATTCATCCAGGGGCTACAAAGATGTATCATGACTTGAAGAAATTATTCTGGTGGCCTGGTATGAAGAAAGATGTAGCACAGTTTGTGTATGCCTGTTTGACTTGCCAGAAGTCAAAGGTTGAGCACCAGAAGCCTGCGGGGTTGATGCAACCTTTAGATGTTCCGGAATGGAAATGGGATAGCATTTCCATGGATTTTGTGACTGGGTTACCGAGAACCGTTCGGGGATTTGATTCTATTTGGGTGATCGTGGATAGGTTGACGAAGTCTGCTCACTTCCTTCCTATCAACATCACGTATCCGGTAGCGAGATTGGCCGAGATATATATTAAGGTGATTGTGAAGTTGCATGGTGTCCCGAAGAGTATTGTATCTGACAGAGATCCGAGGTTTACTTCGGAGTTTTGGGGGAGCTTGCAAGAGGCATTGGGGTCCAGATTGAGGTTGAGTTCAGCCTACCATCCTCAGACTGATGGGCAGACAGAGAGAACCATTCAGTCATTGGAGGACTTATTGAGATCGTGTGTTTTAGAGCAGGGAGGTGCGTGGGATACACACCTTTCGTTGATTGAGTTCACTTACAACAACAGCTACCATTCGAGTATAGGGATGGCTCCTTATGAGGCACTGTATGGGCGGAGGTGTAGAACTCCTTTGTGTTGGCATGAATCTGGCGAAAGTGTTGTTCTTGGACCTGAATTGGTGAGAGAGACTACAGAGAAGATAAAAATGATCAGGGAGAAAATGAAAGAGTCTCAAAGTCGGCAAAAGAGTTACCATGATAGAAGGAGAAAAGATTTGGAATTTCAGGCTGGTGAGCATGTTTTCTTAAGGGTCACGCCTATGGCTGGTGTTGGGCGTGCACTTAAAGCAAAGAAGTTGACTCCTAGATTTATTGGACCGTACCAGATCACTGAGAGGGTCGGAAAGGTTGCTTATAGGGTGGCCTTACCACCTAACCTTTCGAACTTGAACGACGTATTTCACGTGTCGCAACTTCGGAAGTACATTCCGGACCCGTCTCATGTGATCCATATGGATGATATTGAGGTGCGAGATAATCTCACTGTGGAGACTATGCCAGTGAGGATTGATGATAGAGAAGTGAAGGTGCTGAGAGGGAAAAGCATTGCTTTAGTAAAGGTGGTGTGGTTAGGCGTTTCTGGCGAGAGCATGACTTGGGAGCTGGAGAGTAGGATGCGGGAGTCCTATCCAGAGCTTTTTGACTCAGGTATGAATTTCGAGGACGAAATTTCCTAAGTGGGGGAGAGTTGTAACACCCTAAAATAATTTAATTAAGTAATTGATTAAATTATTTAAAGTGTTGCACTATTTTATTTTATTATATGATAATGTAGTATTTTTATTTAATTGAAGGGGATGGCGTTGGTAATACCGGAATTGCAAGTAACGGCCCAAGAAGCCCAAGCCCGTTGGCTTAGGCGCTCCTTAGGCGCTAGGGGTCTAGGTTGCGCCCCAATTGTGCCAAAAGTGAGCAAGTGAGTCGAAGGAGAGGAGAAGTGAGAAAAGAAAATCGAAGGAGAGGAGAAGAGAAGGAAGAAGGCGACTTCAAGCTTGGAGATAGGGTTTGTGCATCTTGATCCTAGGTAAGGGTTCCTAATCTCCTATGATTCGATTTCCTTTCTCTATCAAGTGCTTAGGTTTCGAATTTCCCTAACCCTTTCTATTTTGATCAATTCGCAATGGTCCAAGGGAAAGAGAGAAAGGGCGTGATCGTGAGAAAAGGAGGAGCTTCCTTGTTGCGGTGATTTGTCGGTGCTTCGGTGGGAAAGGCTCTAGCTCGTCATAATCAAGGTTAGGAGAGTCTCACTCTATAATAGAGAGTATAATAGGTTGTATGTAAACCATAGGATCTCACTTGACCTTACTTGTTAATTGTTAGATTGGTTTAAGTTAGTTGAAATTGATAATTGGTGATTAATTCGATTTTCCCTATGTTAATGTTAGATTTTAAGTGTTGATTTTGTGCCTTGATGTGTTCTTAATATATATATGTGAAATTGAATGTGGTTGGACTGAGCATAATGAGTTTTGTAATTGTTGTGGTAATTTGGTTTGGAAAAGTAATTAAGAATTTTGGTGTTTTGGTTGTGTTGGGGCGCCTGGGCGCTAGTTGCTGGGGGGGGGGGGGGAACTTGGCGCCCTGGGCGCTGTTTTCTGTTGCTGGGCGTGTGTGTGTTCTGGGCAGGGCGCCTATGTTGCTGCCTGTGGCGCCTGGGGTGGCGCCGGGTTGCTGCCTATGCTTAGGCAAGGCGCATAAATCATGTTTTTGGGTAAACTCAGTTTCTAAACATATTTTACCGAGCCAAACTTTGCATTCACCTGACCAAATCACATTTTAAGTACTTTGGCTAAAGAATTTCCAGATTTGCACTTGTGGTTTTGAAATTGTCCTATTGAGCATCATTTTGGCTTGTTTAGGGGGTGCCTTGTGCACACATCATGTTCTGAGCATATTTTACCGAGCCAAACTTTGTATTCCCCTGACCAAATCACATTTTAAGTACTTTGGCTAAAGAATTTCCAGATTTGCACTTGTGGTTTTGAAATTGTCCTATTGGGCATCATTTTGGCTTGTTTAAGGGGTGCCTTGTGCACACATCATGTTCTGAGCATATTTTACCGAGCCAAACTTTGTATTCACCTGACCAAATCATATTTTAAGCACTTTGGCTAAAGAATTTCCAGATTTGCACTTGTGGTTTTGAAATTGTCCTATTGGGCATCATTTTGGCTTGTTTAGGGGGTGCCTTGTGCACACATCATGTTCTGAGCATATTTTACCGAGCCAAACTTTGTATTCACCTGACCAAATCACATTTTAAGTACTTTGGCTAAAGAATTTCCAGATTTGCACTTGTGGTTTTGAAATTGTCCTATTGGGCATCATTTTGGCTTGTTTAAGGGGTGCCTTGTGCACACATCATGTTCTGAGCATATTTTACCGAGCCAAACTTTGCATTCACCTGACCAAATCATATTTTAAGCACTTTGGCTAAAGAATTTCCAGATTTGCACTTGTGGTTTTGAAATTGTCCTAGAGAGCGTTGTTTTGACTATGTTTGTGATGCCTAGGGGTGAGCTGTGAGTTCTGAACATATTTTCCCTAGCCAAATTCTGTATTCACGTGACCAAATCCCATTTTGAACATTTTGGCTAGAGCGGTTTCAATTTTTAAGGTGGCCTACTATGTTTGTGCGTTTGGGTGTTGTGTGGGGCGCCAAGTGTGGCCGCCCAGGGCGCCAAGTGGGGCGCCCATGCCCTGTGTTTGGGTTTCGGATCTAATGGTGACAGATTGGTCCCTAAGTGTTATCCTAGTCCTAGGGACGTGATTGTGAGGAGAAAATAATGAGTTGGTTGATGATGAGGCCATGGGGGCTAAAACTAAGATTAATTAAAGATGTGATATAGGATACATGGACCGTGTTGTTAATAATTATGATTGTGGTTTTGTCATGGAGTCTCATGCATACATAAGGCTGCGGTCTGAGTTGTTAATTATGATAATGAGGCTGCGGTCTGAGTTCTAAATTGAAATGATAAGGCTGCGGTCTGAGTTGATATTATGATGATAAGGCTGCGGTCTGGGAAAATGGTACCACATGCATAACTGTATTGCATACATCCTCATGATAAGCATGCTAGTTGGTGATTGTATGGACTATGCTACTGTGTGACTGTGTGAGTGTGCTGCTATGATGGAATATACTTCTTATTATAGTCTTTATTATGTAGTTGAGACTCACCCTTCTGTTGTTGTTTACCACAGGTAGTCCTGAGTGAAGGCTTACTCCTTTCACTCCCGAGTCGGTCTGCTCTGATACGTGACACCTAGGGGGTTGGATTAGGGATTTTAATGTTATTCATTTGTCGTTGAATTTTATATGCTTTGAGTTAATGATTTTGATGAGCCTGTTGTTCGGCGTATTTTGGAGATTGTGTTATTTTCCGCTGCGAGACATCTAAATTACAATGTGTGGATTTTATTGGTGAAGTCACGTGTACCCTAAATTATTTAATGGTGTTGCGTATTATAAATGTGTAACGAAGGTTTACACCGATTTGACCGTTGTTAGATTAAGCTTACGTGTAGCATTCCATTCAAAAAGAAATTTTGAAACTCTGATCTCTATAATAAA
Organism: Astragalus membranaceus; assembly: GCA_039519185.1. Taxonomy (NCBI): domain Eukaryota; kingdom Viridiplantae; phylum Streptophyta; class Magnoliopsida; order Fabales; family Fabaceae; genus Astragalus; species Astragalus membranaceus. The sequence continues at coordinate 35,504,614 of CM076854.1, read as the reverse complement.
TAGCCGGGTAGAATGGGGTGTTACAATCCCCATTTCGAATGGATGCAAAATGTGGTCGAAAATCAGCAGAAGATGATGCAGGACATGATGCAGATGCATCACGAGATGATGAACCGACAGCAACCGAATGTTCAACAACCTCCTCCGGAAGATCCGAATAGAGCGTATTTCTGCTTCCAGAAGATGAATCCCCAAAGTTTCAAGGGAGGGCCTGAGGTGATGGTGTCTCATTTCTGGTTGGATTCGATGGAGAAGATTTTCAGGACTCTTAAATGCAGCGAGGAAGAGAAGGTTCTTTTTGCCGCCCATATGCTCGAGGAAGATGCTCAGACGTGGTGGACCAATGCTCATGAATTGATGGTGAATCAGGGAACTCCCGTTACCTGGGTCAACTTCAAGGACATGTTTATTGGTCACTTTTTCCCTCCGGTGATGAAGTTATGCAAACAGGCCGAGTTTGTCAATCTGAGGCAAGGAGAGATGTCGGTGGGCAATTTCACCGCCAAGTTTGAGAGGCTGTCTCAGTTTTATCAGTTAGCAAAGCATGCACCGAATGATGAGCGGAAGATGCAGATGAACAGGGAAGGCCTTCGTGCTGATGTAGCCCAAGGTCTCAGCTCTTATGCTATGACCAGCTACGCTGCCCTGGTGCAGCAGGCATATGTTGCTGAAGCGGATCTCAACAGACTGTATGAGGAAAGGAAAGCATGTCGGAAGGAGAAGAAGAAGGCATTGGAATTGCCAACCCCAAGTGTAGAGCCGAAGGGTAACTCCAACAAAGGAAAGCAAACAGTGGAGTCTGAATTCGCAAGAATCGGTAAGTGTTCGAAATGCGGAAAGCCCCATAGTGGAGAATGTAGTCTGAGATCAACTATGTGCTATTTTTGCAAAGGAGAAGGGCATTATGCTAATGAGTGTCCGGCGAAGAAGGGGAATAGAGAGGAGCAGGCCACCCCCGCACGCGGAAGAATCTATGTGTTGGACGCTCAGAAAGGCAAAGCTGATGACGGTTCAGTGAAAAGTATATTTCGAGCAATTTTGAGGACAAAATTTTTAAAAGTTGGGGTGATTGTAACATCCCCTATTATTTTTTTTTTGCTAATTTAATTTTCTTGAAATAATTGATTTTATTGTTTGTGCATAATTGATACATTATTCTAAGTACGAGAGTTAAGGGTAATAGTTGAGTTAGAGGTAGTTTAGATGAGTATTAGTGAGAGAGGGTAGTTTGGTCTTTTCATCCCTTTTTATGAGCCTTCAGCTGAGCCATGCGTCCCACCCTCTCCACATCAGCCAAAACAGAACCAAAACCCCCCTTACACAGAAAAACTGAATCAAAATTTGAGAAAGGAAAAAGAGTGAGTTGGAGAGAAAAGAGAGGGAGAACTCGTGGAAGGGAAAGAAGAGAAGGGAGAAAGAGAAACCATGGATGCATGTAATAGATCTTTGGTGCATTAGAATCAGAGTACTCTCCTCTTCCCGTTCATACAGTTTTTCATCCTTGTCCATCCCTCCATCACAAATCACCTTAGAAGAACATTCAAGCTCCACTTGGTCCAACTAGGTGTTTTGGAGCTTGCATGTTGTAGTTGATGAACCAGCACCATTTCTGAACCTCAATAGTCAGTATTGGAACCTTATTCAAGTCACCCTCACTGTTCTGAGTTGCTGGATTTTGAGTTGGGTTTGATTGGGTCAAGTTTAGAGCATTTGGAGCGATTCCGGGGATAGTTCGTGGATTACGGTCTTTCGGTCCGAGAAGATTCGGCGTTGTCGCGTGTGATTTTCATCGCCAACGGTGAGTTCTATACTCACTAGGGAATTGTTTTCAAGTTCATGGTTATGTGTTCAGAATTGGTGTTCCTTTTAATGAAACTCAGTGCCAAAAACCGATTTCACGGAAATCGTATTTCGAATTGTGTAATCATGTGATTGTTTGATTGATTGTGTTGAATGATTATGTGTTATTTGATTGATGATTGGTTGATTGATTTGGACTGGAAATACTGGTTACTATATCTGTTTTTAAGTCTCAGAGGTCATAGAAAATCTCGGTGCCGGATTGAAAGCAAAACGGAACAAAACGGAACTTTCGAAAAACCAATTTCAACACATCAGGCTACGGTCGCGTCGCGACCCATACCCATCGCCTCGTGACCAGACATTATTTTGCAACGAAAATCTTTCTGTTTCTTTTCGCGTCGCGACGGAATCTTTTCGCGTCGCGACGTAGTGTAATTTTCAACAAACTTCCCTGATTTTGTTTTCGCTATAACTTTGGATCCGGTAGTTCGATTTGAGTGTTCTCAGGTGCGTTGAAAAGCTCATGAAGAGGCCTAAATGAATTTGTAATCAACGTTGAATAATTCTCTGTTTTGGAAATAATCATGATTGGATTAAATTGTAATTGTCTATATGTTAGGATAACAAATTTAGTAACTCCGAGTGAGATCACGTTAAGTTAAGATAAGACGAACTAGAGAACCTAATGTTAAGTATAAGATCATGTTAAGTAAGAAATCATGTTATGTATAAGCTCATCGTTATGTTCATTTTCAGGTATATTAAAATATACACATCAGTTCAGTTAGGGTGACGACCCTATTTCAGTTTAGTATGCTAGGGGAGGGGAAGTCATGAGCCCTATGAACCTCGGCCCCATGAGGGATCCACTAGTGATTAGTTTAATGGGTTCATCGGGGGTTTATTTTGCCAAATGACCGGTGACATGCTAAAAATCATTGTTCATGTGTTGCCTCTTGTAGCCGGCTTAAGGGTTATGAGGACAACATTAGTTTCAGCAACATAGTCAACTATTAGGACTATGAGTTACGAATCCAGAATAATGAATCAAGCATAATTGAACCGAGAGAGTTAGTAAGGGGTCTCGATAGAACTCACGGAGACAAGTTGTCTCACCCTTCATATGTTGTTGTTTTTCAGAGTTGCAGGCTAAGTTGAAGACGATGAGGCATGGTTATGGAGATGCTTGAGGAGTTGTTGATGCTTTAATTTATCTCGTTATGTATTCCCTTTTCAGTTTCCATAGAATTGTACGATTGTACGACTTATGTTGTTAAAGTTGTAAATCGCTTCCGCTACTTTCTATTTTGGTATTGAACACTAAGTATGAGATGTTGTCAGGAAACGAAATTCAAGTGTTTAATTTAATTAAGTTATGTTAAGTTATGCCAGCGCATTTGATGATTATTTCATCGAAGTTTTAGTATGTGTTCAATATTCGAAACAGGAAGTACTCTGATGTATGCCAAGTGGTGCATTTCGGTATTTTCACAAGTTAGAAATTATCGGGGTGTTACAATTGGTATCAGAGAAGTTCGACCTAGTCGGGCTTAGAATTCAAGAGCCTCTTATGTCATCTAAGTGTGATTCCTCTTAGTATGCTATTAGACGTTTAGCCCGATCAACTAAACACTTTGTGCATATTTCGTAGAATCATTGCTTGTAGAGGTAGGAGAAGCGTCCCCGTCGATCCCCATTCCGAATGGATGCAGAATGTGATCGAGAATCAGCAGAAGATGATGCAGGACATGATCCAGATGCATCACGAGATGGTGAACCGGCAGCAACCGAATGTTCAACAACCTCCTCCGGAAGATCCGAATAGAGCTTATTTCTGCTTCCAGAAGATGAATCCCCAAAATTTCAAGGGAGGGCCTGAGGTGATGGTGTCTTGTTTCTGGTTTGATTTGATGGAGAAGATTTTCAGGACTCTTAAATGCAGCGAGGAAGAGAAGGTTCTTTTTGCCGCCCATATGCTCGAGGAAGATGCCCAGACATGGTGGACCAATGCTCATGAATTGATGGTGAATCAGGGAACTCCGGTTACCTGGGTCAACTTCAAGGACATGTTTATTGGTCACTTTTTTCCTCTGGTGATGAAGTTATGCAAACAGGCCGAGTTTGTCAATCTGAGGCAAGGAGAGATGTCGGTGGGCGATTTCACCGCCAAGTTTGAGAGGCTGTCTCAGTTTTATCAGTTAGCAAAGCATGCACCGAATGACGAGTGGAAGATGCAGATGTACAGGGCAGGCCTTCGTGCTGATGTAGCCCAAGGTCTCAGCTCTTATACTATGACCAGCTACGCTGCCCTGGTGCAGCAGGCATATGTTGCTGAAGCGGATCTCAACAGACTGTATGAGGAAAGGAAAGCGTGTCGGAAGAAGAAGAAGAAGGCATTGGAATTGCCAACCCCAAGTGTAGAGCTGAAGGGTAACTCCAACAAAGGAAAGCAAACAGTGGTGTCTGAATTCGCAAGAATCGAAAAGTGTTCGAAATGCGGAAAGCCCCATAGTGGAGAATGTAGTCTGGGATCAACTATGTGCTATTTTTGCAAAGGAGAAGGGCATTATGCTAATGAGTGTCCGGCGAAGAAGAGGAATAGAGAGGAGAATGCCACCCCCGCACGCGGAAGAATCTATGTGTTGGACGCTCAGAAAGGCAAAGCTGATGACGGTTCGACGAAAGGTATATTTCGGGCAATTTTGAGGACAAAATTTTTAAAAGTTGGGGTGATTGTAACATCCCCTATTATTATTATTATTATTTTTGATAATTTAATTTTCTTGAAATAATTGATTTTATTGTTTGTGCATAATTGATACATTATTCTAAGTACGAGAGTTAAGGGTAATAGTTGAGTTAGAGGTAGTTTAGACGAGTATTAGTGAGAGTGGGTAGTTTGGTCTTTTCATCCCTTTTAATGAGCCTTCAGCTGAGCCATGTGTCCCACCCTCTCCACATCAGCCAAAGCAGAACCAAAACCCCCCTTACACAGAAAAACTGAATCAGAATTTGAGAAAGGAAAAAGAGTGCGTGGGAGAGAAAAGAGAGGGAGAACTCGTGGAAGGGAAAGAAGAGAAGGGAGAAAGAGAAACCATGGATGCATGTAATAGATCTTTGGTGCATTAGAATCAGAGTACTCTCCTCTTCCCGTTTGTAACACCCCTTTCTACCCATCACTTTGTTTATAAAAATCAGAGTTTAAAAATTGTGTTCATAGGGAATGTTACACATACTTCAATAAAACGTCACTTGTCAATTTTAAAACAGTTCAACTCAGTAATCATGCATTCACGTAGCACGTCACAAATAAAGAATCTCAAGCCTCAATTTAACGTCGCTTATAAAACTCAACATAACAAAACCAACTACGCAGCGGAAAATAATAAAACATAACAGAAGAGTCCACATGGACATAACAACCAAAATAATCATTAATAAATGTCGAGTTCGTTTCCCCCCCTGAGTGCTACGTATCAGAGCATGACGACTCGACTCAAGAAGTGAAGCTAAGGCATTCACTGGGAATCACCTGCACGTTACCAACACGGGGGTAACATTCAAACAGGAAAGGGTGAGCATCATTTCAATCCATATAATAGAAAATATGATAAGTACTAATCATAGGCTACGCACTAGAACAATCAGCATCCAAAACACTAAATATCCACATCACAGTCATCATTCACATCACTTACAATAACTTATCTCGTGTCATGTAGGCTTATGAAATGCAACCCACTCGCGGGCATATGCATGAGGTACCTTTTCACAAACGTCACTTAGCCCTTAAGGCCTCATCATCACTTAGCCACTCAGGCCTCAAAAACGTCACTGGGTTTATGCATATGGGCATGAGACACTATGACATGCACCACTCACAATACACAAACACACAATTATTCAAATCATAGTCAACTATGTGACCCGTCACTTACCGGTTTGCTCGCAAAGAGCACAGCACCTGTCAAATTCATAATCAGCACACAACGTCACTTGGCCATTTAGACCTTAACATCACTTAGCCATTCGGGCCTCAAACGTCACTGGGTTTTCATCGTCACTTACACATAAATATCAATCAACTCAAATAATAGCCACTGAGGGCAAAAACGTCATTTGACTAGCCACCAAGGGCATCCTCGTCATTTACACATCATTATCATCAACTTTGGCCACTAGGGGAAAAACAGTCATTTGACTAGCCACCAAGGGCATCCTCGTCAAAATCATCATTTTTGACACTACCACGTTAAAACTGTTGTTTATACACCAAAAAGGGATTTTTAAAGAGCTCCATATCATTTTTCAATGTCACTGGGACGATCACCGGGGACGGCCACTTGGGCGCCCACAAACAATCAGAAAATAACAATTTTTCATTTTAAAAATGGGACCCATAGATAGACAACGTAAAAAGCTTCACGACACTTTTCGAATCGTTCAAAACGGACGTCTGAGTCAAAAGTTATGCTAAAAATAAGTTTGGGAAAAATCAAGCAACATTCTGAAAATAGGCGCCTTAGGCGCCCAGGCAACCAGGCAACACGCGCACTGGCGCCCAGCGCCCAGGCGCGCACACACGCACACCCGCACACGCCACAGGCGCCCAGCGCCCAGGCGCGCACACACGCACACAACGCAACACATACGGGCGCTCAGCGCCCAGCGCCTTGGCGTAGCACATAGACACGCGCATGGGCGCTCAGCGCCCAGCGCCCAGCCACACAGGAATCTGGCAACACACAGCAACACACACAAGGCGCCTTAGGCGCCCTTGCAGCAACCAAAAATCACCAATTTTCCAGCAACCTTCCAAAACACCTAAAACTGATTTTTAGCAATTTAACTCATCAAAATCTTATATTTTTCAACACTCAAAATAACACTTAGTTTAATCAATTAACAAAATTCCTTTGAGCACTATCATCACATCACCTTGGCGCCCTAGGCACACACTCACCAAATTTACGAAAACTTCAACACTCCCACATACCAAAATTCGCAAATCAAGAACACATCAAGAAATCAACATATATATATACGTATTCCAACAATTCGCATATCATGAAATCAACATCAATAACCTATCAAGAACACATCAATAATTTCATGGCATGCATCAATTCTCATATATATATATATATATATGTAAAGATCAACATCAACAACCTATCAAGAACACCTCAATTCGCATATATATATATATATATATATATATATATATATATATATATATATATATATATATATATATATATAAAGATCAACATCAACAACCTATCAAGAAGACATCAAGAAATCTAGTCTAACCATAGATCTAGGACCCATCATGTGATCTATTAGATAGAATGATAGAGCTCCCCTAACCTTTTCAAGAAGAAGAATTTGATGCCCTAGGATGCAATCACCAACAGAACCTCAGCTACGATGGAGATCTCTTCTCTCCTTGCTCTTCGAATTTCCTCTTCTCCTTCTCCTCTTGGCCGCCTCTTCCTCTCTCTTTCTCACGCTCCTCTCTTTCTTTTCTCTCTTGTCTCCAAAATTTCGTAATTGGCCACAAAACCCTAGCCCCCAACAACCTAACCACTTCGCATACATTGTGGATCATGGGCTTGGGCTTTTCACTTAAGCCCAAGTCATGCAAGTGGCGCCTCCACTCCCTCCTAATACCACCAAAATTAATTAAAACACTTCTAACAAATAATTAAAACTCAATTAAATAAAGGAAATACCTAAATACTTAATTAAATGAATTAATTAAATATTTAGGGTGTTACAACTCTCCCCCACTTAGAATATTTCGTCCTCGAAATTTTCCTGATCAAACAACTCTGGGTAGGATTCTCGCATCTTGCTCTCTAACTCCCAAGTCATACTCTCGCCGGCAGCTCCTAGCCAGACCACTTTCACCAATGCAATCTCTTTGCCTCTAAGCGCTTTCACCTCACGATCCTCAATCCGTACGGGCATCGTCTCCACAGTGAGATTGTCCCGCACCTCCACATCATCCATATGGATCACATGAGATGGATCCGAAACATACTTCCGAAGTTGCGACACGTGAAACACGTCGTGCAAGTTCGAAAGATTTGGCGGTAAAGCCACTCTATAAGCCACATTTCCGATTCTTTCAGAAATCTGATAAGGACCAACAAATCGAGGAGTGAGCTTCTTCGATTTCAACGCTCGACCAACACCGGTAATAGGAGAAACCCTCAAGAACACATGCTCACCCTCCTGAAACTCTAAAGCCTTTCTTCGCTTGTCATGATAACTCTTCTGACGACTCTGCGAAGCCATCATCTTCTCACGGATCATCTTGATCTTCTCTGTAGTCTCCCGGACAATCTCCGGACCCAACACTACACTCTCTCCCGACTCATACCAACATAATGGTGTCCTACACTTTCGACCATACAATGCTTCAAACGGTGCCATCCCGATACTGGAATGGTGACTGTTGTTATAGGTAAACTCAATCAACGCATGGTAGGAATCCCACGAACCCCGCTGTTCCAATACACAAGCCCTCAACAAATCGTCTAACGACTGAATTGTTCTTTCCGACTGACCATCCGTCTGAGGATGATACGCTGAACTCATCTTCAACTTTGAACCCAATTCCTTTTGCAAACTCTTCCAAAACTCAGAAGTGAACCTCGGATCCCTATCTGACACAATACTCTTCGGAACACCGTGCAGCTTCACAATCTCTTTGACATAAACCTCTGCCAACCTCGACACCGGATAAGTGATATTAATAGGAATAAAATGAGCAGACTTCGTCAACCTATCAACGACCACCCAAATAGCGTCATGGCCCTTAGCTGTATTCGGCAATCCCGTCACAAAATCCATCGCTATGCTATCCCATTTCCACTCTGGGACTTCCAACGGTTGCATTAACCCTGCAGGCTTCTGATGCTCAACCTTAGATTTCTGACAGGTCAAACAGGCATACACAAACTGTGCCACATCTCTCTTCATACCATACCACCAAAACATCTTTTTCAGATCTTGATACATCTTCGTCGCTCCAGGATGGATACTCAACTTGCTACGGTGACCCTCCTCTAAAATTGCCTTTCTCATCTCTTCATCGTCCGGAACACAGATCCTACCCCGGAACCTCAACACACCACTGGAATCTAATTTGAAATCTTCATCTTCAGACTGTCCGACCCCATTAATTAAATCCACTAACTTGACGTCTGTCTTCTGAGCTTCCCTGATGCTGCCCAGGAAATCATTATCGATCCTTAACATCCCCAGCTTGACACTGCGAGGTGTCATTTTATAAACCAAACTCAAATCTCTGAATTCCTCGATCAACTCCAATTCTTTCACCATCATTGCCGACATATGCAAAGACTTTCTGCTTAAAGCATCAGCCACGACATTAGCTTTGCCGGGATGATAATTCAAACAAAAGTCATAATCCTTCAAGAGCTCCAACCACCGACGCTGTCTCATATTCAACTCTTTCTGGTCGAACAGATACTTTAGACTCTTATGATCACTGAACACTTCGAACCTCGAACCATAAAGGTAGTGCCTCCAAATCTTGAGCACAAATACCACAGCAGCCAATTCCAAATCATGCGTAGGGTAATTTTTCTCATGAACCCGCAACTGCCTCGACGCATACGCAACGACTTTCCCATGTTGCATCAACACTCCACCGAGACCCATCTTTGAAGCGTCACAATATACAACGAACGGTTCCTCTGGATTAGGCAACGTCAAAACAGGCGACGTCGTCAATCTCTTTTTCAGTTCCATAAAACTTTCCTCACACCGGGCATCCCAAACAAAAACTTTACCCTTGCAAGTCAACTGAGTCAACGGAAGGGCCAACTTGGAAAAACCCTCTATGAACCTCCTGTAGTACCCAGCCAAACCCAAAAAAGCTTCTAATCTCTGTTACGGACTTCGGAGACTCCCACTCCAACACTGCTTCTACTTTTTCCGGATCAACCGCAATACCATTACCAGAAATCACGTGCCCAAGGAAACTCACCTCTTTCAGCCAGAACTCACACTTCGATAACTTAGCGTACAGCTTTTTCTCTTTTAAAACTTCCAACACTGACTTCAGGTGCTCAGCATGCTCTTCCTCTGACTTAGAATAAACTAGAATATCATCTATGAAGATCACCACAAACCGATCTAGGTAATTATGGAAAATACGGTTCATATATTCCATAAATACACCAGGAGCATTGGTCACACCGAACGGCATCACTGAATATTCATAATGCCCATACCTTGTCCTGAACGCTGTTTTCTGAACATCCTCATCCTTTACTTTAATCTGATGATATCCAGACCTCAAATCAATTTTGCTGAAAACACGGGCACCCACTAACTGATCCATCAGATCGTCGATCCTCGGAAGCGGATACTTATTCTTGATAGTTACCTTATTCAACTGACGATAGTCCACACATAACCTCATGCTCCCATCTTTCTTCTTCACTAACAATACCGGAGCTCCCCACGGTGACACACTTGGTCTCACAAACTTTTTCTCAAGCAATTCTTCAAGTTGCGTCTTTAACTCAGACAATTCCGACGCCGACATCCTGTACGGTGCCATAGACACAGGCCTCGTACCAGGTACAAGATCAATCGAAAACTCAACTTCTCTTTCCGGTGGCACACCCGGAATTTCATCAGGAAAAACTTCAGGAAACTCGCGTACCACTTCCAGTTCTCCAATAACAGCCTGACTCTCAGCAGACAACGAAGCCATCAACGCAAATAACTGGACTCCTTCTTTCTTCAACTTCTTCAACTGACCAGCAGATATCAAAACAGAACTTCCTTCACCGAAACTAACCGACTTGCTACGACAGTTGATATGAACGTGATTATTCTCTAACCAGTCCATGCCTAAGATTACATCCAGACCTCTCAACGGCAAACAGACAAAATTCACAATAAAGTCCCTGCCGAAGATCGACACGGGACACTGAGAACACACCTGGGACGTAATCACCGACCCCTTCGCAGGAGTATCGACAACCATATCCCCACACATAGCAGATAAAACAAGACCCAATCTCTTACAACAATCAACAGATATAAAACAATGGGTAGCACCAGTATCAATAAGAGATTTCAGAGAAGTACCATTAATAAAACAGGTACCTCTAATCAGACCATCATCATCATCAGGCTCCTCTCCTGCCAATGCAAATACCTTCCCAGTAGACCTTTCCTTTTTCGGCTTTGTACACTTTGTACTGATATGCCCAGACTCACCACAGTTGAAACACACCACATCCTTGACCTTACACTCGGCTGCCATATGACCCTTTTTACCACAACGGTAGCAATTCCTTTCATCAGACCTGCATGTAGTACTCTTGTGGCCAGGTTTGCCACACTTATAACAGACAATGCTAGCAGGGGCATCTCCCCCACTAGAACCCTTACCTCCAGCAGCCCTCTGATAACCCTTACCCGCAGGAACCTCATACGGCTTGCTTCGACTCTGAAACTTGCCCTTTTTCTCAGAAGTAGCTTTGTAATGAGCAGTACTGTCTTCTTCAAAGATTCTGCAACTGTCAACCAGATCTGCGAACACACGAATCTTCTGATAACCAATGGCCTTTTTAATATCAGGCCTCAACCCATTCTCAAATTTGATGCATTTCGAAAATTCAGCTGTAGCTTCACTGTAGTGTGGATAAAATTTTGCTAATTCCACAAATTTTGCCGCATAGGCAGTCACAGACATACCGCCCTGCTTCAGCCCCAAAAACTCTATCTCTTTCTTCCCTCGGACGTCTTCAGGAAAATATTTTCTCAGAAATTCCCTGCTGAATACCTCCCAAGTAATCTCTTCCTGCACAGCCTCTAACCTCTGCCTAGTAGCCAACCACCAGTCGTCGGCCTCCTCGGCTAACATGTGGGTACCAAAACAGACCTTCTGCTCAACAGTACAGTCCATCACCCTGAAAATCCTCTCGATCTCCTTCAACCAAGCCATAGCACCATCTGGATCATATTTGCCCTTAAAGGTGGGCGGATTCTCTCTCTGGAAGGTAGTCAGAATCCGAAAACCAGCATTATCTCCAGCGTTCTGCTGACCCTGCACAGCCTGAGCCATAGCTTGCAATGCAGCAGCAAGAGCAGCATCGTTCCTCCCAGCCATTATGAACTATCACTGCAGCACAATCAAAGATTCAGAACTAATCTATTGTCATAAGACACTATGACAGGACATTGGCCGGACAGACCGAAATGCTCTGATACCACTAATGTAACACCCCTTTCTACCCATCACTTTGTTTATAAAAATCAGAGTTTAAAAATTGCGTTCATAGGGAATGTTACACATACTTCAATAAAACTTCACTTGTCAATTTTAAAACAGTTCAACTCAGTAATCATGCATTCACGTAGCACGTCACAAATAAAGAATCTCAAGCCTCAATTTAACGTCGCTTATAAAACTCAACATAACAAAACCAACTACGCAGCGGAAAATAATAAAACATAACAGAAGAGTCCACATGGACATAACAACCAAAATAATCAATAATAAATGTCGAGTTCGTTTCCCCCCCTGAGTGCTACGTATCAGAGCATGACGACTCGACTCAAGAAGTGAAGCTAAGGCATTCACTGGGAATCACCTGCACGTTACCAACATGGGGGTAACATTCAAACAGGAAAGGGTGAGCATCATTTCAATCCATATAATAGAAAATATGATAAGTACTAATCATAGGCTACGCACTAGAACAATCAGCATCCAAAACACTAAATATCCACATCACAGTCATCATTCACATCACTTACAATAACTCATCTCGTGTCATGTAGGCTTATGAAATGCAGCCCACTCGCGGGCATATGCATGAGGTACCTTTTCACAAACGTCACTTAGCCCTTAAGGCCTCATCATCACTTAGCCACTCAGGCCTCAAAAACGTCACTGGGTTTATGCGTATGGGCATGAGACACTATGACATGCACCACTCACAATACACAAACACACAATTATTCAAATCATAATTAACTATGTGACCCGTCACTTACCGGTTTGCTCGCAAAGAGCACAGCACCTGTCAAATTCATAATCAGCACACAACGTCACTTGGCCATTTAGACCTTAACATCACTTAGCCCTTCGGGCCTCAAACGTCACTGGGTTTTCATCGTCACTTACACATAAATATCAATCAACTCAAATAATAGCCACTGAGGGCAAAAACGTCATTTGACTAGCCACCAAGGGCATCCTCGTCATTTACACATCATTATCATCAACTTTGGCCACTAGGGGCAAAACAGTCATTTGACTAGCCACCAAGGGCATCCTCGTCAAAATCATCATTTTTGACACTACCACGTTAAAACTGTTGTTTATACACCAAAAAGGGATTTTTAAAGAGCTCCATATCATTTTTCAATGTCACAGGGACGATCACCGGGGACGGCCACTTGGGCGCCCACAAACAATCAGAAAATAACAATTTTTCATTTTAAAAATGGGACCCATAGATAGACAACGTAAAAAGCTTCACGACACTTTTCGAATCATTCAAAACGGACGTCTGAGTCAAAAGTTATGCTAAAAATAAGTTTGGGAAAAATCAAGCAACATTCTGAAAATAGGCGCCTTAGGCGCCCAGGCAACCAGGCAACACGCGCACTGGCGCCCAGCGCCCAAGCGCGCACACACGCACACCCGCACACGCCACAGGCGCCCAGCGCCCAGGCGCGCACACACGCACACAACGCAACACATACGGGCGCTCAGCGCCCGGCGCCTGGCGCCCAGCGCCTTGGCGCAGCACACACACACGCGCATGGGCGCTCAGCGCCCAGCGCTGGCACCCAGCGCCCAGCGCCCAGCCACACAGGAATCTGGCAACACACAGCAACACACACAAGGCGCCTTAGGCGCCCTTGCAGCAACCAAAAATCACCAATTTTCCAGCAACTTTCCAAAACACCTAAAACTGATTTTTAGCAATTTAACTCATCAAAATCTTATATTTTTCAACACTCAAAATAACACTTAGTTTAATCAATTAACAAAATTCCTTTGAGCACTATCATCACATCACCTTGGCGCCCTAGGCACACACTCACCAAATTTACGAAAACTTCAACACTCCCACATACCAAAATTCGCAAATCAAGAACACATCAAGAAATCAACATATATATATATATATACGTATTCCAACAATTCGCATATCATGAAATCAACATCAATAACCTATCAAGAACACATCAATAATTTCATGGCATGCATCAATTCGCATATATATATATATATATATATATATATATATATATATATATATATATATATATATATATATATGTAAAGATCAACATCAACAACCTATCAAGAACACCTCAATTCGCATATATATATATATATATATATATATATATATATATATGTAAAGATCAACATCAACAACCTATAAGGAACACATCAATTCGCATATATATATATATATATATATATATATATATATATATATATATATATATATATATAAAGATCAACATCAACAACCTATCAAGAAGACATCAAGAAATCTAGTCTAACCATAGATCTAGGACCCATCATGTGATCTATTAGATAGAATGATAGAGCTCCCCTAACCTTTTCAAGAAGAAGAATTTGATGCCCTAGGATGCAATCACCAACAGAACCTCAGCTACGATGGAGATCTCTTCTCTCCTTGCTCTTCGAATTTCCTCTTCTCCTTCTCCTCTTGGCCGCCTCTTCCTCTCTCTTTCTCACGCTCCTCTCTTTCTTTTCTCTCTTGTCTCCAAAATTTCGTAATTGGCCACAAAACCCTAGCCCCCAACAACCTAACCACTTCGCATACATTGTGGATCATGGGCTTGGGCTTTTCACTTAAGCCCAAGTCATGCAAGTGGCGCCTCCACTCCCTCCTAATACCACCAAAATTAATTAAAACACTTCTAACAAATAACTAAAACTCATTAAATAAAGGAAATACCTAAATACTTAATTAAATGAATTAATTAAATATTTAGGGTGTTACACCGTTCATACAATTTTTCATCCTTGTCCATCCCTCCATCACAAATCACCATAGAAGAACATTCAAGCTCCACTTGGTCCAACTAGGAGTTTTGGAGCTTGCATGTTGTAGTTGATGAACCAGCACCATTTCTGAACCTCAATAGTCAGTATTGGAACCTTATTCAAGTCACCCTCACTGTTATGAGTTGCTGGATTTTGAGTTGGGTTTGATTGGGTCAAGTTTAGAGCATTTGGAGCGATTCCGGGGATAGTTCGTGGATTACGGTTTTTCGGTCCGAGAAGAGTCAGCGTTGTCGCGTGTGATTTTCATCTCCAACGGTGAGTTCTATACTCACTAGGGATCCACTAGTGATTAGTGTAATGGGTTCATCGGGGGTTTATTTTGCCAAATGACCGGTGACATGCTAAAAATCATTGTTCATGTGTTGCCTCTTGTAGCCGGCTTAAGGGTTATGAGGACAACATTAGTTTCAGCCACATAGTCAACTATTAGGACTATGAGTTACGAATCTAGAATAATGAATCAAGCATAATTGAACCGAGAGAGTTAGTAAGGGGTCTCGAAAGAACTCACGGAGACAAGTTGTCTCACCCTTCATATGTTGTTGTTTTTCAGAGTTGCAGGCTAAGTTGAAGACGATGAGGCATGGTTATGGAGATGCTTGAGGAGTTGCTGATGCTTTAATTTATCTTATTATGTATTCCCTTTTCAGTTTCCATAGAATTGTACGATTGTACGACTTATGTTGTTAAAGTTTTAAATCGCTTCCGCTACTTTCTATTTTGGTATTGAACACTAAGTATGAGATGTTGTCAAGAAACGAAATTCAAGTGTTTAATTTAATTAAGTTATGTTAAGTTATGCCAGCGCATTTGATGATTATTTCATCGAAGTTTTAGTATGTGTTCAATATTCGAAACAGAAAGTACTCTAATGTATGCCAAGTGGTGCATTTCGGTATTTTTACAAGTTAGAAATTATCGGGGTTGTAACACCCCTTTAATTTCTAACTTGTAGAAACTATCGAAGCGCACTACTGGCATACATCAGAGTGACTTTCCTTTTAACATATTGAACACATACTAAACTTCGATGAATCACTCATCAAACGTGCTTAAAACAACTTAACTGCATATCAATAAAGTCGGCCCTTACACCCTCAACTAGTGTTCAATACTCAAAACCGAAAGTCTGCGGAAGCGATTTACAACTTGAAATACATAAGTCGTACAATCGAGTAATCTTAAGGTGCTAGATAGAAATACAGAAATACAAGGGAAACTGAAATACAAGACATAAAGAGATAAAGAGAGCGGCTACTCCTCAAGCATCTTCATAGCCATGCCTCACGGTCTTCAACTTTCCCTGCTTAACTGAAAAACAACAACAATGGATTGGGTGAGACAACTTGTCTCAGTGAGTTCTATCGCGACCCCTTACTAATCCTCTCGGTTCAATTATGCTTGATTCATTATTCTAAACTCCAAAACTCATAGTCCTCAAAGTTGACTATGTGGTGGTACTAATCTCAATCACTGAGCCTAACAATGAACTATGCTCAATCACTGAGCCTAACAATGATTCTTAGCGTGTCACCGGTCACTTGGCAAAATAAGCTTCTGGTGAACCCAATCCACTAATCACTAGTGGGCAAACCTCAAGGGGCCTAGGTTCATAGGGCTCATGACTTCCCCTCCCCTAGCACACTAAACTGAAATAGGGTCGTCACCCTAACCTGATGTATATATATATTAATATACCTTGAACAATGAGCATGAAAACTACTCAATCACTGAGCCTTAACATAAACATCTACTCATTCACTAAGCTTTAACATGACCTAATCTTATTCGGAATATTAGGTGATCTAGTTATTAACTTAACCTTATAATTTAGTGATCTCACATGGATTACTAATGTTCGATAACTTAACTTATCAATCTTACTAAACCAGTCAATCCAGCACAATACATCAATCACAAAGTCATAACATGAAATCAATGGTCAGTCACATGAGCATTCACTTAACCGGAACGAAATCCAAACACAACCAATCATATGGTACTAACATAACGTAGATCCAATCACAGTCAATTACCACTCAATTCAGGGCAATTCCATCATAGCATCATTGGGGAAGGTGGAAGAAAGGATTAGAAAGCAATTGGAATCGTTCGGAATGATTTAAAACACTTTTTAAAATAGGCAACTCGAAGACAACGCACGACCCGTGCGCCCATAGACACGATCCCTGCGTGCCCATCATTTAGCGTATCATTTCGTCCGATACCTAATTATTTCCCGATCGGCACTACCACTTTAGTCATAGCCAAACATGTAGAATTACAGTGTTCCCATCATAGGGGAACCTTGGGGAGTGGATTGGAAGGGACTTAGGACCATTCGGAACGACTTAGGACGTATATCAAGATTTCGCATCAGAAGGATACGCACGGTCCGTGCGCCTTGGCACACGACCCGTGTGCATTTTCAAAGACGGCACCATTGGTTCCAGAATCTCACGCACGACCCGTGCCCAGAGGCACACGGTCCGTGCGTGACTAACAGTGTTTCAGAAAAACAGTTTTTACGTGTTCGTTCCCATTCTGATTGTTCCCGTGTCTATTCCGATTCACATCCGAACTTACCAATACATTAAAACAGTCATGGCAATCAATACAATCAGTCCAATAAATGACATAACAATCATAACATGCAATTTAATCCCAATTTCAGTCTAATGATCCATCGACTCCATAACTTAAAACGGTATTTTCGCAAACGATTCGACACCGATTTTTCATAAAATGCGAGACTCAATATCTCAGAACACAACACATGATTTTAACAATCCTAGTGAGTATAGAACTCACCTTTTGATGATGACAAACAACCCACACCGAGACTTCACGATTACGATCACACGGTGACTCCAATTTCTCCCAAACCGCTCCAATTAACTTCCAACCGAAAACCTAGCCACTGAACTACTCGCTAGGTTGCTTCAAAACGCGATTCAGGGTTTGACAAGGGTTCTAACACTCATCCAACTCACATGCAACACTGATTTCAGAATTTGGTTAAGTGGAGCTTGGTGAGTCTTCAATGGTGGAATGTGGTGGAGGTTGGGGATGAATATGAACTTAGCATCAATGGAAAGGAAATAGGGAGCTGATTCAGAATATGTTGATAGATGAAGCATGCATGATGGTTTGAAGGAAACCCTGACCTCTTCTCCTCCTTCTTTCTCACGCCCCCTCCCTCTCTATTTTGCTGTTTTTTGTGTTTCAGATTTTCCAATAAGTGATGTGTTTGTGTTTACCTTTCAGCTGGAAATGGGTTTATAAAGGGATAAGGTAAAAGACTACATTGCCCCTCACTTACACATTTCATTCCTAATGACTCCTATTAGCTTTAATAACTCAACCATGATGCAATAAACTCAATTTGTCACACAATTAAATTAATTGACAATCCAAACAATTTATTTTTCAAGCAACTCATTTATATCAATAAAATCATTTCACGCCAAATAATTTAAATAGCGAAAATTGGGGATAGTACAATCACCCCAACTTTTAAAAATTTTGTCCTCAAAATTGGACTAAGAGATACCTTTCGCCGAACTGTCGTCCGCTTTGCCCTTCTGAGCGTCCAACACATAAATTCTTCCGCGCGTGGGGGTAGAATTCTCTTCTCTGCTCCTTTTCTTCGCCGGACACTCGTGAGCGTAATGCCCTTCGCCTTTGCAGTAATAGCACACAGTTGACCCCAGGCGACACTCTCCATCGTGAGGTTTTCCGCATTTCGAACACTTAACGAACCTTGGAGATTCAAACACCACTGCTTGCTTTCCTTTGTTGGAGTTACTTTTTGGCTCCTCACTTGGGGTTGGCAATTCTAATGCCTATTTCTTTTCCTTCCGATATGCTTTCCTTTCTTCATACATCCTGTTGAGATCTGCCTCTGCAACATAAGCTTGCTGCACCAATCCAGCATAACTAGTCATAGCATAAGAGCTAAGACCTTGGGCCACATCAGCACGAAGACTTGCCCTATACATCTGCATCTTCCACTCATCATTCGGAGCATGCTTTGCCAACTGATAAAACTGCGACAACCTTTCGAACTTGGCGGTGAACTCACCCACCGACATCTCTCCTTGCCTCAGATTGATAAACTCGGCTTGCTTGCTTAACTTTATCACCGGAGGGAAAAAGTGACCAATAAACATCTCCTTGAAGTTAACCCAGGTAACAGGAGTTCCCTGGTTCACCATCAAATCATGAGCATTGGTCCACCAGGTTTGAGCATCTTCCTCGAGCATATGGGCGGCAAAAAGAACCTTCTCTTCTTCGCTGCATTGAAGAGTCCTAAAAATATTTTCCATCGAATCCAACCAGAAATGTGATACCATCACCTCAGGTCCTCCTTTGAAACTTTGGGGATTCATCTTCTGGAAACGAAAGTAAGCCCTATTCGGATCTTTCAGAGGAGGTTGTTGAACATTCGGTTGTTGCTGATTCATCCTCTCATGATGCATCTGGGCATTTGATCCATCTGCTGTTGCTGCATTTGCGTCATGTCATTCATCATCTTCTGTTGCGTCTCGATGACATTCTGCATCCATTCGGTATGAGGATCGACAGGGACGCTTCTCCTACTTCCACCAGCCATGATTCTACGAAATATGCACAAAGTGTTTAGTTGATCAGGCTAAACGTCTAATAGCATACTAAGAGGAATCACACTTAGAGGACCTAAGAGACTCTGGAATTCTAAGCCCGACTAGGTCGAACTGCTCTGATACCAATTGTAACACCCCGTTAATTTCTAACTTGTAGAAATTACCGAAGCGCACTACTGGCATACATCAGAGTGACTTTCCTTTTAACATATTGAACACATACTAAACTTCGATGAATCACTCATCAAACGTGCTTAAAACAACTGAACTGCATATCAATAAAGTCGGCCCTTACACCCTCAACTAGTGTTCAATACTCAAAACCGAAAGTCTGCGGAAGCGATTTACAACTTGAAATACATAAGTCGTACAATCGAGTAATCTTCAGGTGCTAGATAGAAATACAGAAATACAAGGGAAACTGAAATACAAGACATAAAGAGATAAAGATAGCGGCTGCTCCTCAAGCATCTTCATAGCCATGCCTCACGGACTTCAACTTTCCCTGCTTAACTGAAAAACAACAACAATGGATTGGGTGAGACAACTTGTCTCAATGAGTTCTATCGCGACCCCTTACTAATCCTCTCGGTTCAATTATGCTTGATTCATTATTCTAAACTCCAAAACTCATAGTCCTCAAAGTTGACTATGTGGTGGTACTAATCTCAATCACTGAGCCTAAACCATGAACTATGCTCAATCACTGAGCCTAACAATGAACTATGCTCAATCACTTAGCCTAACAATGATTCTTAGCGTGTCACCACTTGGCAAAATAAGCTTCCGGTGAACCCAATCCACTAATCACTAGTGGGCAAACCTCAAGGGGCCTAGGTTCATAGGGCTCATGACTTCCCCTCCCCTAGCACACTAAACTTAAATAGGGTCGTCACCCTAACCTGATGTATATATATATTAATATACCTTGAACAATGAGCATGAAAACTACTCAATCACTGAGCCTTAACATAAACATCTACTCATTCACTGAGCTTTAACATGACCTAATCTTATTCGGAATATTAGGTGATCTACTTATTAACTTAACCTTATAATTTAGTGATCTCACATGGATTACTAATGTTCGATAACTTAACTTATCAATCTTACTAAACCAGTCAATCCAGCACAATACATCAATCACAAAGTCTTAACATGAAATCAATGGTCAGTCACATGAGCATTCACTTAACCGGAACGAAATCCAAACACAACCAATCATATGGTACTAACATAAGGTAGATCCAATCACAGTCAATTACCACTCAATTCAAGGCAATTCCATCATAGCATCATTGGGGAAGGTGGAAGAAAGGATTAGAAAGAAATTGGAATCGTTCGGAATGATTTAAAACACTTTTTAAAATAGGCAACCTGAAGACAACGCACGACCCGTGCGCCCATACACACGATCCGTGCGTGCCCATCATTTAGCGTATCATTCCGTCTAATACCTAATTACTTCCTGATCGGCACTACCACTTTAGTCATAGACAAACATGTAGAATTACAGTGTTCCCATCATAGGGGAACCTTGGGGAGTGGATTGGAAGGGACTTAGGACCAATCGGAACGACTTAGGACGTATTTCAAGATTTCGCATCCGAAGGATGCGCACGGTCCGTGCGCCTTGGCACACGACCCGTGCGCGTTTTCAAAGACGGCACCATTGGTTCCAGAATCTCACGCACGACCCGTGCCCAGAGGCACACGGTCCGTGCGTGACTAACAGTGTTTCAGAAAAACAGTTTTTACGTGTTCGTTCCCATTCCGATTGTTCCCGTGTCTATTCCGATTCACATCCGAACTTACCAATACATTAAAACAGTCATGGCAATCAATACAATCAGTCCAATCAATGACATAACAATCATAACATGCAATTTAATCCCATTTTCAGTCTAATGATCCATCGACTCCATAACTTAAAACGGTATTTTCGCAAACGATTCGACACCGGTTTTTCATAAAACGCGAAACTCAATATCTCAGAACACAACACATGATTTTAACAATCCTAGTGAGTATAGAACTCACCTTTTGATGATGACAAACAACCCACACCGAGACTTCACGATTACGATCACACGGTGACTCCAATTTCTCCCAAACCGCTCCAATTAACTTCCAACCGAAAACCCAGCCACTGAACTACTCGCTAGGTTGCTTCAATACGCGATTCAGGGACTGACAAGGGTTCTAACACTCATCCAACTCACATGCAACACTGATTTCAGAATTTGGTTAAGTGGAGCTTGGTGAGTCTTCAATGGTGGAATGTGGTGGAGGTTGGGGATGAATATGAACTTAGCATCAATGGAAAGCAAATAGGGAGCTGATTCAGAATATGTTGATAGATGAAGCATGCATGATGGTTTGAAGGAAACCCTGGCCTCTTCTCCTCCTTCTTTCTCACGCCCCCTCCCTCTCTATTTTGCTGTTTTTTTGTGTTTCAAATTTTCCAATAAGTGATGTGTTTGTGTTTACCTTTCAGCTGGAAATGGGTTTATAAAGGGATAAGGTAAAAGACTACATTGCCCCTCACTTACACATTTCATTCCTAATGACTCCTATTAGCTTTAATAACTCAACCATGATGCAATAAACTCAATTTGTCACACAATTAAATTAATTGACAAACCAAACAATTTATTTTTCAAGCAACTCATTTATATCAATAAAATCATTTCACGCCAAATAATTTAAATAGAGAAAATTGGGGATATTACAGGGGTGTTACAATTGGTATCAGAGAAGTTCGACCTAGTCGGGCTTAGAATTCAAGAGTCTCTTATGTAATCTAAGTGTGATTCCTCTTAGTATGCTATTAGACGTTTAGCCCGATCAACTAAACACTTTGTGCATATTTCGCAGAATCATGGCTGGTAGAGGTAGGAGAAGCGTCCCCATCGATCCCCATTCCGAATGGATGCAGAATGTGATCGAGAATCAGCAGAAGATGATGCAGGACATGATGCAGATGCATCACGAGATGATGAACCGGCCGCAACCGAATGTTCAACAACTTCCTCCGAAAGATCCGAATAGAGCTTATTTTTGCTTCCAGAAGATGAATCCCCAAAGTTTCAAGGGAGGGCCTGAGGTGATGGTGTCTCATTTCTGGTTGGATTCGATGGAGAAGATTTTCAGGACTCTTAAATGCAGCGAGGAAGAGAAGGTTCTTTTTGCCGCCCATATGCTCGAGGAAGATGCTCAGACATGGTGGACCAATGCTCATGAATTGATGGTGAATCAGGGAACTCCGGTTACCTGGGTCAACTTCAAGGACATGTTTATTGGTCACTTTTTCCCTCCGGTGATGAAGTTATGCAAACAGGCCGAGTTTGTCAATCTGAGGCAAGGAGGGTTGTCGGTGGGCGATTTCACCGCCAAGTTTGAGAGGCTGTCTCAGTTTTATCAGTTAACAAAGCATGCACCGAATGACGAGTGGAAGATGCAGATGTACAGGGAAGGCCTTCGTGCTGATGTAGACCAAGGTCTCAGCTCTTATGCTATGACCAGCTACGCTGCCCTGGTGCAGCAGGCATATGTTGCTGAAGCGGATCTCAACAGACTGTATGAGGAGAGGAAAGCGTGTCGGAAGGAGAAGAAGAAGGCATTGGAATTGCCAACCCCAAGTGTAGAGCCGAAGGGTAACTCCAACAAAGGAAAGCAAACAGTGGTGTCTGGATTCGCAAGAATCGGAAAGTGTTCGAAATGCGGAAAGCTCCATAGTGGAGAATGTAGTCTGGGATCAACTATGTGCAATTTTAGCAAAGGAGAAGGGCATTATGCTAACGAATGTCCGGCGAAGAAGAGGAATAGAGAGGAGCAGGCCACCCCCGCATGCGGAAGAATCTATGTGTTGGACGCTCAGAAAGGCAAAGCTGATGACGGTTCGGCGAAAGGTATATTTCGGGCAATTTTGAGGACAAAATTTTTTAAAGTTGGGGTGATTGTAACATCCCCTATTATTATTATTTTTGCTAATTTAATTTTCTTCAAATAATCGGTTTTATTGTTTGTGCATAACTGATACATTATTCTAAGTACGAGAGTTAAGGGTAATAGTTGAGTTAGAGGTAGTTTAGATGAGTATTAGTGAGAGAGAGGGTAGTTTGGTCTTTTCATCCCTTTTTATGAGCCTTCAGCTGAGCCATGTGTCCCACCCTCTCCACATCAGCCAAAACAGAACCATAACCCCCCTTACACAGAAAAACTGAATCAGAATTTGAGAAAGGAAAAAGAGTGAGTTGGAGAGAAAAGAGAGGGAGAACTCGTGGAAGGGAAAGAAGAGAAGGGAGAAAGAGAAACCATGGATGCATGTAATAGATCTTTGGTGCATTAGAATCAGAGTACTCTCCTCTTCCCGTTCATACAGTTTTTCATCCTTGTCCATCCCTCCATCACAAATCACCATAGAAGAACATTCAAGCTCCACTTGGTCCAACTAGGAGTTTTGGAGCTTGCATGTTGTAGTTGATGAACCAGCACCATTTCTGAACCTCAATAGTCAGTATTGGAACCTTATTCAAGTCACCCTCACTGTTCTGAGTTGCTGGATTTTGAGTTGGGTTTGATTGGGTCAAGTTTAGAGCATTTGGAGCGATTCCGGGGATAGTTCGTGGATTACGGTTTTTCGGTCCGAGAAGAGTCGGCGTTGTCGCGTGTGATTTTCATCGCCAACGGTGAGTTCTATACTCACTAGGGAATTGTTTTCAAGTTCATGGTTATGTGTTCTGAATTGGTCTTCCTTTTAATGAAACTCAGTGCCAAAAACCGATTTCACGAAAATCGTATTTCAAATTGTGTAATCATGTGATTGTTTGATTGATTGTGTTGAATGATTATGTGTTATTTGATTGATGACTGGTTGATTGATTTGGACTGGAAATACTGGTTACTATATCTGTTTTTAAGTCTCAGAGGTCATAGAAAATCTCGGTGCCGGATTGAAAGCAAAACGGAACAAAACGGAACTTTCGAAAAACCAATTTCAACACATCTGGCTACGGTCGCGTCACGACCCATGCCCATCTCCTCGTGACCAGACATTATTTTGCAACGAAAATCTTTCTGTTTCTTTTCGCGTCGCGACGGAATCTTTTCGCGTCGCGATGTAGTGTAATTTTCAGCAAACTACCCTGATTTTGTTTTCGCTATAACTTTGGATCCGGTAGTTCGATTTGAGTGTTCTCAGGTGAGTTGAAAAGCTCATGAAAAGGCCTAAATGAATTTGTAATCAAAGTTGAATAATTCTCTGTTTTGGAAATAATCATGATTGGATTAAATTGTAATTGTCTATATGTTAGGATAACAAATTTAGTAACTCCGAGTGAGATCACGTTAAGTTAAGATAAGACGAACTAGAGAACCTAATGTTAAGTATAAGATCATGTTAAGTAAGAGATCATGTTATGTATAAGCTCATCGTTATGTTCATTTTCAGGTATATTAAAATATACACATCAGTTCAGTTAGGGTGACGACCCTATTTCAGTTTAGTATGCTAGGGGAGGGGAAGTCATGAGCCCTATGAACCTAGGCCCCATGAGGGATCCACTAGTGATTAGTGTAATGGGTTCATCGGGGGTTTATTTTGCCAAATGACCGGTGACATGATAAAAATCATTGTTCATGTGTTGCCTCTCGTAGCCGGCTTAAGGGTTATGAGGACAACATTAGTTTCAGCCACATTGTCAACTATTAGGACTATGAGTTACGAATCTAGAATAATGAATCAAGCATAATTGAACCGAGAGAGTTAGTAAGGGGTCTCGATAGAACTCACGGAGACAAGTTGTCTCACCCTTCATATGTTGTTGTTTTTCAGAGTTGCAGGCTAAGTTGAAGACGATGAGGCATGGTTATGGAGATGCTTGAGGAGTTGCTGATGCTTTAATTTATCTTGCTATGTATTCCCTTTTCAGTTTCCATAGAATTGTACGATTGTACGACTTATGTTGTTAAAGTTGTAAATCGCGTCCGCTACTTTCTATTTTGGTATTGAACACTAAGTATGAGATGTTGTCAGGAAACGATATCCAAGTGTTTAATTTAATTAAGTTATGTTAAGTTATGCCAGCGCATTTGATGATTATTTCATCGAAGTTTTAGTATGTGTTCAATATTCGAAACAGGAAGTACTCTGATGTATGCCTAGTGGTGCATTTCGGTATTTTTACAAGTTAGAAATTATCGGGGTGATACAATTGGTATCAGAGAAGTTCGACCTAGTCGGGCTTAGAATTCAAGAGTCTCTTATGTCATCTAAGTGTGATTCCTCTTAGTATGCTATTAGACGTTTAGCCCGATCAACTAAACACTTTGTGCATATTTCGCAGAATCATGGCTGGTAGAGGTAGGAGAAGCGTCCCCGTCGATCCCCATTCCGAATGGATGCAGAATGTGATCGAGAATCAGCAGAAGATGATGCAGGACATGATGCAGATGCATCACGAGATGATGAACCGACAGCAACCAAATGTTCAACAACCTCCTCCGGAAGATCCGAATAGAGCTTATTTTTGCTTCCAGAAGTTGAATCCCCAAAGTTTCAAGGGAGGGCCTGAGGTGATGGTGTCTCATTTCTAGTTGGATTCGATGGAGAAGATTTTCAGGACTCTTAAATGCAGCGAGGAAGAGAAGGTTCTTTTTGCCGCCCATATGCTCGAGGAAGATGCTCAGACATGGTTGACCAATGCTCATGAATTGATGGTGAATCAAGGAACTCCGGTTACCTGGGTCAACTTCAAGGACATGTTTATTGGTCACTTTTTCCCTCCGGTGATGAAGTTATGCAAACAGGCCGAGTTTGTCAATCTGAGGCAAGGAGGGTTGTCGGTGGGCGATTTCACCGCCAAGTTTGAGAGGCTGTCTCAGTTTTATCAGTTAACAAAGCATGCACCGAATGACGAGTGGAAGATGCAGATGTACAGGGAAGGCCTTCGTGCTGATGTAGCCCAAGGTCTCAGCTCTTATGCTATGACCAGCTACGCTGCCCTGGTGCAGCAGGCATATGTTGCTGAAGCGGATCTCAACAGACTGTATGAGGAAAGGAAAGCGTGTCGGAAGGAGAAGAAGAAGGCATTGGAATTGCCAACCCCAAGTGTAGAGCCGAAGGGTAACTCCAACAAAGGAAAGCAAACAGTGGTGTCTGAATTCGCAAGAACCGGAAAGTGTTCGAAATGCGGAAAGCCCCATAGTGGAGAATGTAGTCAGGGATCAACTATGTGCAATTTTTGCAAAGGAGAAGGGCATTATGCTAACGAGTGTCCAGCGAAGAAGAGGAATAGAGAGGATCAGGCCACCCCCGCACGCGGAAGAATCTATGTGTTGGACGCTCAGAAAGGCAAAGCTGATGACGGTTCGGCGAAAGGTATATTTCGGGCAATTTTGAGGACAAAATTTTTTAAAGTTGGGGTGATTGTAACATCCCCTATTATTATTTTTTTTGCTAATTTAATTTTCTTGAAATAATCGGTTTTATTGTTTGTGCATAATTGATACATTATTCTAAGTACGAGAGTTAAGGGTAATAGTTGAGTTAGAGGTAGTTTAGATGAGTATTAGTGAGAGAGGGTAATTTGGTCTTTTCATCCCTTTTTATGAGCCTTCAGCTGAGCCATGTGTCCCACCCTCTCCACATCAGCCAAAACAGAACCAAAACCCCCCTTACACAGAAAAACTGAATCAGAATTTGAGAAAGGAAAAAGAGTGAGTTGGAGAGAAAAGAGAGGGAGAACTCGTGGAAGGGAAAGAAGAGAAGGGAGAAAGAGAAACCATGGATGCATGTAATAGATCTTTGGTGCATTAGAATCAGAGTACTCTCCTCTTCCCGTTCATACAATTTTTCATCCTTGTCCATCCCTCCATCACAAATCACCATAGAAGAACATTCAAGCTCCACTTGGTCCAACTAGGAGTTTTGGAGCTTGCATGTTGTAGTTGATGAACCAGCACCATTTCTGAACCTCAATAGTCAGTATTGGAACCTTATTCAAGTCACCCTCACTATTCTGAGTTGCTGGATTTTGAGTTGGGTTTGATTGGGTCAAGTTTAGAGCATTTGGAGCGATTCCGGGGATAGTTCGTGGATTACGGTTTTTCGGTCCGAGAAGAGTCGGCGTTGTTGCGTGTGATTTTCATTGCCAACGGTGAGTTCTATACTCACTAGGGAATTGTTTTCAAGTTCATGGTTATGTGTTCTGACTTGGTCTTCCTTTTAATGAAACTCAGTGCCAAAAACCGATTTCACGAAAATCGTATTTCAAATTGTGTAATCATGTGATTGTTTGATTGATTGTGTTGAATGATTATGTGTTCTTTGATTGATGATTGGTTGATTGATTTGGACTGGAAATACTGGTTACTATATCTGTTTTTAAGTCTCAGAGGTCATAGAAAATCTCGGTGCCGGATTGAAAGCAAAACGGAACAAAACGGAACTTTCGAAAAACCAATTTCAACACATCTGGCTACGGTCGCGTCGCGACCCATGCCCATCGCCTCGTGAACAGACATTATTTTGCAACGAAAATCTTTCTGTTTCTTTTCGCGTCGCGACGTAGTGTAATTTTCAGCAAACTTCCCTGATTTTGTTTTTGCTATAACTTTGGATCCGGTAGTTCGATTTGAGTGTTCTCAGGTGCGTTGAAAAGCTCATGAAAAGGCCTAAATGAATTTGTAATCAAAGTTGAATAATTCTATGTTTTGGAAATAATCATGATTGGATTAAATTGTAATTGTCTATATGTTAGGATAACGAATTTAGTAACTCCGAGTGAGATCACGTTAAGTTAAGATAAGACGAACTAGAGAACCTAATGTTAAGTATAAGATCATGTTAAGTATGAGATCATGTTATCTATAAGCTCATCGTTATGTTCATTTTCAGGTATATTAAAATATACACATCAGTTCAGTTAGGGTGACGACCCTATTTCAGTTTAGTATGCTAGGGGAGGGGAAGTCATGAGCCCTATGATCCTAGGCCCCATGAGGGATCCACTAGTGATTAGTGTAATGGGTTCATCAGGGGTTTATTTTGCCAAATGACCGGTGACATGCTAAAAATCATTGTTCATGTGTTGCCTCTTGTAGCCGGCTTAAGGGTTATGAGGACAACATTAGTTTCAGCCACAAAGTCAACTATTAGGACAATGAGTTACGAATCTAGAATAATGAATCAAGCATAATTGAACCGAGAGAGTTAGTAAGGGGTCTCGATAGAACTCACAGAGACAAGTTGTCTCACCCTTCATATGTTGTTGTTTTTCAGAGTTGCAAGCTAAGTTGAAGACGATGAGGCATGGTTATGGAGATGCTTGAGGAGTTGCTGATGCTTTAATTTATCTTGTTATGTATTCCCTTTTCAGTTTCCATAGAATTGTACGATTGTACGACTTATGTTGTTAAAGTTGTAAATCGCTTCTGCTACTTTCTATTTTGGTATTGAACACTAAGTATGAGATGTTGTCAGGAAACGAAATTTAAGTGTTTAATTTAATTAAGTTATGTTAAGTTATGCCAGCGCATTTGATGATTATTTCATCGAAGTTTTAGTATGTGTTCAATATTCGAAACAGGAAGTATTGTGATATATGCCAAGTGGTGCATTTCGGTATTTTTACAAGTTAGAAATTATCGGGGTGTTACAATTGGTATCAGAGAAGTTCGACCTAGTCGGGCTTAGAATTCAAGAGTCTCTTATGTCATCTAAGTGTGGTTCCTCTTAGTATGCTATTAGACGTTTAGCCCGATCGACTAAACACTTTGTGCATATTTCGCAGAATCATGGCTGGTAGAGGTAGGAGAAGCGTCCCCGTCGATCCCCATTCCGAATGGATGCAGAATGTGATCGAGAATCAGCAGAAGATGATGCAGGACATGATTCAGATGCATCACGAGATGATGAACCGGCAGCAACCGAATGTTCAACAACCTCCTCCAGAAGATCCGAATAGAGCTTATTTTTGCTTCCAGAAGATGAATCCCCAAAGTTTCAAGGGAGGGCCTGAGGTGATGGTGTCTCATTTCTGGTTGGATTCGTTGGAGAAGATTTTCAGGACTCTTAAATGCAGCGAGGAAGAGAAGGTTCTTTTTGCCGCCCATATGCTCGAGGAAGATGCTCAGACATGGTGGACCAATGCTCATGAATTGATGGTGAATCAGGGAACTCCGGTTACCTGGGTCAACTTCAAGGACATGTTTATTGGTCACTTTTTCCCTCCGGTGATGAAGTTATGCAAACAGGCCGAGTTTGTCAATCGGAGGCAAGGACATGTTTATTGGTCACTTTTTCACCACCAAGTTTGAGAGGCTGTCTCAGTTTTATCTGTTAGCAAAGCATGCACCGAATGACGAGTGGAAGATGCAGATGTACAGGGTAGGCCTTCGTGCTGATGTAGCCCAAGGTCTCAGCTCTTATGCTATGACCAGCTACGCTGCCCTGGTGCAGCAGGCATATGTTGCTGAAGCGGATCTCAACAGACTATATGAGGAAAGGAAAGCGTGTCGGAAGGAGAAGAAGAAGGCATTGGAATTGCCAACCCCAAGTGTAGAGCCGAAGGGTAGCTCCAACAAAGGAAAGCAAACAGTGGTGTCTGAATTCGCAAGAATCGGTAAGTGTTCGAAATGCGGAAAGCCCCATAGTGGAGAATGTAGTCTGGGATCAACTATGTGCTATTTTTGCAAAGGAGAAGGGCATTATGCTAACGAGTGTCCGGCGAAGAAGAGGAATAGAGAGGAGCAGGCCACCCCCGCACGCGGAAGAATCTATGTGTTGGACGCTCAGAAAGGCAAAGCTGATGACGGTTCGGCGAAAGGTATATTTCGGGCAATTTTGAGGACAAAATTTTTAAAAGATGGGGTGATTGTAACATCCCCTATTATTTTTTTTTTGCTAATTTATTTTTCTTGAAATAACTGATTTTATTGTTTGTGCATAATTGATACATTATTCTAAGTATGAGAGTTAAGGGTAATAGTTGAGTTAGAGGTAGTTTAGATGAGTATTAGTGAGGGAGGGTAGTTTGGTCTTTTCATCCCTTTTTATGAGCCTTCAGCTGAACCATGTGTCCCACCCTCTCCACATCAGCCAAAACAAAACCAAAACCCCCCTTACACAGAAAAACTGAATCAGAATTTGAGAAAGGAAAAAGAGTGAGTTGGAGAGAAAAGAGAGGGAGAACTCGTGGAAGGGAAAGAAGAGAAGGGAGAAAGAGAAACCATGGATGCATGTAATAGATCTTTGGTGCATTAGAATCAGAGTACTCTCCTCTTCCCATTCATACAATTTTTCATCCCTGTCCATCCCTCAATCACAAATCACCATAGAAGAACATTCAAGCTCCACTTGGTCCAACTAGGAGTTTTGGAGCTTGCATGTTGTAGTCGATGAACCAGCACCATTTCTGAACCTCAATAGTCAGTATTGGAACCTTATTCAAGTCACCCTCACTGTTCTGAGTTGCTGGATTTTGAGTTGGGTTTGATTGGGTCAAGTTTAGAGCATTTGGAGCGATTACGGGGATAGTTCGTGGATTACGGTTTTTCGGTCCGAGAAGAGTCGGCGTTGTCGCGTGTGATTTTCATCGCCAACGGTGAGTTCTATACTCACTAGGGAATTGTTTTCAAGTTCATGGTTATGTGTTCTGAATTGGTCTTCCTTTTTATGAAACTCAGTGCCGGAAACCGTTTTCACGAAAATCGTATTTTGAATTGTGTAATCATGTGATTGTTTGATTGATTGTGTTGAATGATTATGTGTTATTTGATTGATGATTGGTTGATTGATTTGGACAGGAAATACTGGTTACTATATCTTTTTTTAAGTCTCAGAGGTCATAGAAAATCTCGGTACCGGATTCAAAGCGAAACGGAACAAAACGGAACTTTCGAAAAACCAATTTGAACACATCTGGCTACGGTCGCGTCGCGACCCGTGCCCATTGCCTCGCGACCAGACATTATTTTGCAACGAAAATATTTCTGTTTCTTTTCTCTTCGGGATGGAATCTTTTCGCGTCGCGACTTAGTGTAATTTTTAGCAAACTTCCCTCATTTTGTTTTCGCTATAACTATTGATCCGGTAGTTCGATGTTCTCAGGTGCGTTGAAAAGCTCATGAAAAGGCCTAACTGAATTTGTAATCAAAGTTGTATAATGCTCTGCTTTGGAAATACTCATGATTGGATTAAATTGTAATTGTCTATATGTTAGGATAACGAATTTAGTAAATCCGAGTGAGATCACGTTAAGTTAAGATAAGACGAACTAGAGAACCTAATGTTAAATATAAGATCATGTTAAGTAAGAGATCATGTTATGTATAAGCTCATCGTTATGTTCATGTTCAGGTATATTAAAATATACACATCAGTTCAGTTAGGGTGACGACCCTATTTCAGTTTCGTATGCTAGGGGAGGGGATCGAAGTCATGAGCCCTATGAACCTAGGCCCCATGAGGGATCCACTAGTGATTAGTGTAATGGGTTCACCGGGAGTTTATTTTGCCAAATGACCGGTGACATGCTAAAAATCATTGTTCATGTGTTGTCTCTTGTAGCCGGCTTAAGGGTTATGAGGACAACATTAGTTTCAGGCACATAGTCAACTATTAGGACTATGAGTTATGAATCTAGAATAATGAATCAAGCATAATTGAACTGAGAGAGTTGTAATTTTTGAAGAGCAAAAAAAAGAGAGATAAATGTTTGATTGTAGAAAACTGTAACATCCTAGTATTTCAACCTTGGAAGAAATACCAAGAACTTTCACACATACTTGACTTGACGAAATAAATTATCACAACATGTTCCAAGAGGTAAAACTACCAAAAGGATAGCTTAATTACAATATGGAAAACTAGCCATAAATCATTAGTACACTCTATTGTCCAATATTCCAAAAGTAGAATTCTCAAAACAATATTTAACTTCAATTACAAGATTATAAGTTAAAATATCAACATAAACTTGTTACATTCATAACCCTAGGGATCCTTAAGGATCCTCTCAAACTTATAACCCAGTTCAATAGCTATTTCTTCTCTGTTCACTTCGACTTTCCCTGCTCATCTGTAAAACACCACATTATAAACAGTGAGATAAAATCTCAGTGAGTTCTTTCGAGACTCCTCACATTAAACTCTTGTTGTCTTACTTATCTTTTCTCTTGTCTTAGCACAACCCCGGGTAATTACTACGCAGTTCCCCCGCTGAACCCACCCGATAATAGCTATTACCGGGTCAATTTATTCTGGGTCTTGGCTTAGGGCTCATTACTTCCCTTCACCAAGTATGCTCTTAGCTTAGGATTGTCATCCCCATGGTATATTATTCAATTACTTGACACATTGGTTCAATTCTCACTCGATTAAATACTCGACGGTTTAAGTAATAAACCATAACTTTTAAACACTTAGTGTGTATCTCAAACATTCATGGAATTTATATCTTTTGTACTTAATTTACATTGGAAAGGGGTAAGGAATGGATTGGGGAACGATGGAGTCAAAAGAAATAGTGTTTGAAGGTTTTAAAAATGGGTGACTGTGGTTTTGGCATGGACCAGGCCCCCTAGGCGCATGGACCGGGCCTCCTGACGAACCAACAAAGTTGGCTACCAGAATGTTTGACACGGACCGGGCTCCATGGGCGCACGTACCGTGTGTCTCCTGCAGTTTTAAAATAACTTTGTTTGCATGAAAATTGACCATTCCAATTTGGTTCCAACCTCTTCCTAGTTTAGTCTATAACTCAACACGTGCCAACAACAGTCCCAATTACAATCAAAACAATACTCAAACATCAATGTACTCAAATCAGTATAGACTTTAAGGCTAGTTAATGATTTATGATTCTTTACCATTATTTTCAGTACCTATTGTTCAAATCAATATTTCATCAATTTTCTTCACACAAAGATACATGCATTACCATCACTACAAGAATAAGTGTTGTTTCCTGCCATTTTTTCCGACGAACTCTAGTCCGTCGCAATTTCCGACGGATTTCCGACCAAAATGTCGTCGCAACCAATCAGGATAAATGCACTACATTTCCTGTAACACCCCGATAATTCTAACATATAGAATTACCGAAATGCACTAAATGGCATACATCAGAGTAACTTCCTGTTATTGAAATATTGAACACATCTAAAAACTTTCGATAATACATATCAAATGGTTCTCTGAACCTTATAAACTTTCTGAAATACTCAAGTTCCAAAGCTTAAGACTTGTACATAATCCTGGTGTTCAATATCCAAAACATAAAGTAGCGGAAACGATTTTACAACTTAACAACGAAAGTTATACAATCGGAACATAGAAACAATAAACGGAACAAAGGTCTAAAACATGTAACTAGGTCTTCAGTGACTCAGAGAGTCACACCAGCTAACCGTGCTTTATCACCTTTGCTTTCCCCTGTTTCTCTGTAAAAACCACAAATATGAAGGGTGAGATAAACATTATCTCAGTGAGTCCTATCGAGACCCCTTACTACTCTTGCGGTTCATTATGCCTTGTTTTGAACTCGTGGTCCTAAAAGCAACCACGTGGAAATACATTTAGTTCCTGTAACCTTCATGCTCATGGCCCTCCTAAGCGACACATGAAGCATGCAATCTTTGTTCCATGTTTTTAGCATAACGCCTCATTCTACCTATTTTATAGGCATCTCTTGACTTCGGTGAACCCATCCCGCTATTTCTAGTGGGGGAAACATTCTTGAGTCTAGGTTTTGGGGCTCATGACTTCCCCTCCCCTAGTATGCTAACCTCTAAGGGTTGTCACCCTTTTTTCCTCTTGTATTTATTATACATTTTCAGCCTGTGTATCCGCAATGGGCTGTTAGTCATTTCAGTCAAGTACCATGTACCATATCAGTCAAATACAGTGTATAATATCAGTCAAATACAGTGTATAATATCAGTCAAATACCGTGTATTATTATCATTCTTGACATATGCACTCTCGCGTTCTCTAAGTGCGGTCTTCCATTTTAGTCATAATACACAAACTTTCTATCGAACATGTTCAATCTCATACCATTGTTACCTTTACATTGTTGTGGAACCTTGGGGAATGGATTAGAAGAGGATTGGAATCATTTGGAATGGATAAAAAGGTACTTTGAAATTGAAGGTCAGAAAGTCTCACACGACCCGTGCGTGTAGGCGCACGACCCGTGCGTGGTTGAAAAGTTTGTAGAAAATTTCCAGAAAGATACGCAGGACCCGTGCGACTAAGCGCACGATCCGTGCGTTATCCACTAAAATTGTAGAAAGTTCCAGGGACATACGCACGACCCGTGCGACTAGGCGCACGATCCGTGCGATTTTAAAAATCCAGTTCTTGTCGTATCAGATGGAGGCGCACGACCCATGCTCATAGGCACACGATCCGTGCGTCTCTATCAATTTTCCAGAAAACAGAATTTTCATGAGTTTTTCCATTCCGTTCCGATTCCAATTTCCGTTCCTATCGAGACCCTAACATAACAGTTATTATTCCAGACCAGCGAAAGCGATTAAACAGTCCAACAACATATATCATAATTCAACAATCCAATCAATTCGAGCAATTATGCGATTTACGGTTTTTCGATAAAAACATTTTCGTTAAGTTTTCGCAAAGCGGTTTTCCATAATATCGTTTCAGGAAATAACATGACTCGACAACAAAACGTCCCTAAGCGAGTATAGAACTCACCGATTTGACGACTTCGCGAGAAATCACGTCCTCACGAACCGTAACCTCTCGAACAATCCCCGTAATCACGTACTCGCACCGAACTCGTCCGATACTCGAAACTAAACTTCGGAACAAAAACCAATCACAAATCCAGCTACTGAACTTCCTCCTTGACTACGGAATTGGCGTCTCTCGAACTTTGGCGATTCGATCCGAAATTTGAGGAACCAACACTTCCAATTTCGCATCCATTTTCCAGAATCAGTGAGCCGTTTTGTAACACGCGTATCTTGGTCAAATCGTGGCCAAAACCCTTCAAACCAGTGCCCATTGTGTAGATAATTTTATCTACTTTTTGATGGTCAAAGGTTCATATGCATGCATCCAGTAACTTGGGAGATAAACCCGAAACAAGGTGACTGGTCCAGGACATTGCTTGATTCTGAACCCGAAACTCGGAGACATGATATCTCCTTCATTTCACCATGAAATCATACGGTTCGTGTGCCCAAAATGAAGATCTCTGTGTCTAGTTTCCTTTGGGACAAGAATCACGATCATCGGAGTAGTGTACAGTGAGATACGATGAAAACAATGAAGAGTCCCCAAACTGTGTTTACCCAGAATTTTCCAGAACTTCCAGCTTCGGTCTCCATCTTTCTCCTACTTAAGATGAACGAATTTAACCTCTACTAACCAACTTCCAGCTTCAATCTTCAAGGATTCCACCTCTTGTAACATCATGCAAGTTCTTAAACCTTGAATCCACTCCTAAGCTAGACATGCAAAGCCTCCAAGTAGGCATCATGAGCAAAAACGAAATTGGAGAGTGTGAGCTTGGATGGGTTACTGGTTCTAAAACTTGCACCAACAGGAAGAGGATGAAAAATGATGAACAATGGAGTGGGAATCTCTCACATGCAACAAGGATTCTGAATTCTCCCTCCCCCTCCATCTCTTCCTCTCTCTCGTGACCCTCCTCTCTTTCTCCCTATTATATTTTCTGTTTTCTTCTAAAAGTTTGGAGCTGAAAAGTGAGTGGTGAGTGTGGTTGTTTTTGTTTTTGTTGCAAATGAAGAGGTGTTAGATATTGGCTCAGCTGGTTACTAACTTAAGTGAAGTAAATGACCAAATCGTCCCTATGACCAAATTTTGCTTAAACTTCCTTAATTTCTTCTTAAGTCAATTTTAATCACACAATACTTATACAATAATTTCATATTGCATATAGTTATGTTCTGTGGAGGATGGTTTAGCCGAAACTCATAAATATGTGGAAAAGACGAAAATACCCCTGTGCTCCTATTTGCTTAAAATCCCACTTAACTCACCATATCATAATTAATCAAAATGCTAATTAATCATCTTGACCTCTTGCTAATTTAAATAATTTAAATTAGCGAAATTGGGGATGTTACAATCACCTCAACTTTTAAAAATTTTGTCCTCAAAATTGACAAAACGTACCTCAACCGAAAAGATAGGGATATTTCACCCGCATGTTCTCCTCTACTTCCCATGTCGCTTCGTCGGGTGATGCACCGTCCCAAAGCACCTTAACAATAGGAATTGATCTCGTCCGGAGCGTTTTCTCACCACGTTCGATGATCCTGGTTGGAGTAGGCTGATAAGATAAATCCGGTTTGATGTCGATCGCTTCATAACTTAAGGGTTGATTCGGATCATGAATATACTTCCTTAACTGCGATACATGAAACACATCATGTAATCTGGACAATCCTGGAGGTAATGCAATGCGATACGCTACAGGCCCAACTCACTCGATAGTCTGGAAGGGTCCGACATACCGAGGACTGAGCCTCTTCGCTCGCAAAGCGATACCGGTCCCGATGGTTGGAGAAAGTTTCAAAAAGACATGGTCTCCTTGTTTGAATTCTAACGGCCTTCTTCTCTTATCCGCGTAACTCTTTTGTCGACTCTGCGCAGCTTTCATCCTTTCTCTTATTTGACGGATCTTCTCCGTAGTCTCACGGACCAAATCCGGTCCCAATAATCTCTGCTCACCTACATCCCACCAACACAATGGTGTTCTGCACTTCCTTCCATACAATGCTTCATATGGAGCCATTCCGATACTAGAATGATAACTGTTGTTGTATGAAAATTCCACCAATGGAAGATGATCTTCCCATCTGCCTCCACTATCAAGTACACAAGCCCTCAACATATCCTCCAATGTCTGGATTGTTCTCTCAGTCTGCCCGTCTGTCTGTGGATGGTAAGCGGTGCTAACACATACCGTCGTTCCCAACGCCATATTCAATGCTCTCCAAAATCGAGATGTGAACTTGGGATCTCGATCACAGATGATACTTGTAGGGATTCCATGCAACTTCACAATATTCTTGAGGTACTCATCTGCTAACTTAGCAACCTTGTGAGTCGAACGCACTGGAATAAAATGAGCGGACTTGGTCAGGCGATCCACCACTACCCAAATAGAATCATTTATGGCTTGGGACCGTGGCAATCCCATGACAAAATCCATAGATATGCTTTCCCATTTCCATTCAGGTACATTCAATGGTTGTAACTGGCCATCTGGCTTCTGGTGCTCTATCTTAACCCTTTGACAAGTCAAGCATCGAGATACAAACTCTGCAATATCTACTTTCATACCAGGCTACCAGTACAATCGCTTCAAATCTCGATACATCTTGGTAGACCCAGGATGTATTGAGAACTGACTCTTATGAGCCTCCTCCAAAACTTGCCTCTTCACATCCTCATCATTCGGCACACAGACTCTGCCATCAAAACAAATTACACTATCACCGTCTTCGGTGTAGTTCGGCAATCTCTTCTGTGCTTGCAGCTCTACATCACCTTCTTGGGCTGAGCGAATTAGATTTCTCAAAGGATTCGAAATCCGAATGGGACTCAACACCAACCTGTTCCTTCTTGACTTAATTCTCAGATTGAGGTCTCTAAACGATTACAACAAGGACATCTCGTGCATCATCAACTCTGCAGTATGGATAGACTTTCTGCTTAAGGCATCGGCCACAACATTAGCCTTACCAGGATGGTACTTCAATTCAAAATCATAATCTTTCAGGAATTCTACCCATCTCCTTTGTCTGTTGTTCAGCTCCTTTTGGTCAAACAAATACTTAAGGCTCTTGTGGTCACTAAAGACTTCGAAACGAGACCCATACAGGTAATGTTTCCAAATCTTTAGGGCAAACACAATCGCCGCCAACTCTAAATCATGAGTTGGGTAATTCTCTTCATGCGGCTTCAACTACCTGGAGGCATAGGCAACTACTTGTTGATTCTGCATCAAGACACATCCCAAACCCTTACCAGAAGCGTCGCAGTAGATTTGGAATCCTACTGACGGATCTGGAAGAATCAGGATGGGTGCAGAAGTCAAACGACTCTTCAATTCCATGAAACAATTCTCACAGTCTGAGTCCCAAACAAACGGCTGACCCTTGCGAGTTAACCGAGTGAGTGGAAGGACCAGCTGGGAAAATCCTTGAATGAATCTTCGATAATACCCGGCTAATCCCAAGAAACTTCTTACCTCAGTAACTGTAGACGGCTGCTCCCAGTCTACCACAGCTTCGATCTTATTGGGATCCACTGCAACACCAGTCCTAGATATCACATGGCCCAGAAACTTAACTTCGGGCATCCAAAAATCACATTTGGATGGCTTAGCATACAACTTCTTCTCTCGGAGTACGTTCAGAACAACTCGGAGATGTTGCACATGCTCCTCAATCGTCTTAGAGAACACCAAGATATCATCAATGAACACTACCACAAACTGATCCAGATAGGGATTTAAAAATCCGATTCATATAATCCATGAATACGGCTGGAGCATTGGTCAAACCGAAGGGCATCACTACAAATTCCTAGTGTCCATACTTCGTACGGAAAGCGGTCTTCGGGACGTCCAAAGCTCGAACCCTGATTTGGTGATAGCCATACCTCAAATCAATATTTGAAAATACAGAAGCTCCCCTCAATTGGTCTAACAAATCATCATTATACAATCTCATACTTCCGTCCTCCTTCTTGACAAGCAACACTGGAGCACCCCATGGTGAGGCACTCGGCCGGATAACTGTTTGGAAATTAGCTCTTCCAATTGGACTTTCAATTCCCTCAACTCTAACGGCGACATTCTATACGGGGCTATAGAAATTGGTCCAGTGCCTGGAGCCAACCCTATAGAAAACTCCACCTCACGATCCGGAGGAAATGAAGAAACTTCATCAGGATACACATCAAGAAATTCATTAGCAACTTGCACAGAAGATAAATTTAGACCTGTCTCAGTGGATGCAGACAACGTCATGACATGAGCTTCTGTGCCTTGAAACAAACAGTCACTGGCTGTAGTGAATGAGATAACAACTTCAGAATTGGTCGGCTGTAGCTCCACTGACTCGGAGGCGAAACCGATAGTCCGATGAAACAATCAACATTCACATGGTTTGCAGTCGTTCATCTCATACCTAGGACAATATCCACATTCTCGGTGGAGTGTCTGTAGCCTTGACTTTCTGAGCATCTGCAGTGTAGACCCTCTCTCGAGCTGAAGTAGGCTGATCTGACTCTTTCTTTTCCTCTTTTTGGGCACTCTAGATTGAGTGACCCTTTTTCTTAAAATATTACCACTGAGTCGCACTAGGACGACATCCACCTCTTGGGCTTCCTACCAGCAAAACACTTGGAGAATCTTGAGGAGTCATACAACTGCACTTTCTTTCCCTTGATCGGCTGCCTTTTAACTTTGCATTCCGAGTTGATGGCTTAACTACCTTCTCCTTTCCTGTATTCCCTAAGATGAAACGGGTTTTAAGGAACTTCGGTCTTGGTCGAGGACTACGTCTTGGTCATCCTTCCATAATTCTGCTCATGATACACCAAGTATTGAGTTGATCAGGCTCAATGTCTCTTAGCATCACAAGTGTAATCACAACAAAGACTAACAAGGAATCGACTCAACCCTAAACTAAACTAAGCCCGACTAGGTCGAACTGCTCTGATACCATAATGTAACACCCCGATAATTCTAACATATAGAATTACCGAAATGCACTAAATGGCATACATCAGAGTAACTTCCTGTTATTGAAATATTGAACACATCTAAAAACTTTCGATAATACATATCAAATGGTTCTCTGAACCTTATAAATTTTCTGAAATACTCAAGTTCCAAAGCTTAAGACTTGTACATAATCCTGGTGTTCAATATCCAAAACATAAAGTAGCGGAAACGATTTTACAACTTAACAACGAAAGTTATACAATCGGAACATAGAAACAATAAACGGAACAAAGGTCTAAAACATGTAACTAGGTCTTCAGTGACTCAGAGAGTCACACCAGCTAACTGTGCTTTATCGCCTTTGCTTTCCCTTGTTTCTCTGTAAAAACCACAAATATGAAGGGTGAGATAAACATTATCTCAGTGAGTCCTATCGAGACCCCTTACTACTCTAGCGGTTCATTATGCCTTGTTTTGAACTCGTGGTCCTAAAAGCAACCACGTGGAAATACATTTAGTTCCTGTAACCTTCATGCTCATGGCCCTCCTAAGCGACACATGAAGCATGCAATCTTTGTTCCATGTTTTTAGCATAACACCTCAGTCTACCTATTTTATAGGCATCTCTTGACCTTGGTGAACCCATCCCGCTATTTCTAGTGGGGGAAACATTCTTGAGTCTAGGTTTTGGGGCTCAGGACTGATACCATAATGTAACACCCCGATAATTCTAACATATAGAATTACCGAAATGCACTAAATGGCATACATCAGAGTAACTTCCTGTTATTGAAATATTGAACACATCTAAAAACTTTCGATAATACATATCAAATGGTTCTCTGAACCTTATAAACTTTCTGAAATACTCAAGTTCCAAAGCTTAAGACTTGTACATAATCCTGGTGTTCAATATCCAAAACATAAAGTAGCGGAAACGATTTTACAACTTAACAACGAAAGTTATACAATCGGAACATAGAAACAATAAACGGAACAAAGGTCTAAAACATGTAACTAGGTCTTCAGTGACTGAGAGAGTCACACCAGCTAACCGTGCTTTATCGCCTTTGCTTTCCCCTGTTTCTCTGTAAAAACCACAAATATGAAGGGTGAGATAAACATTATCT
This sequence comes from Astragalus membranaceus, assembly GCA_039519185.1. NCBI lineage: Eukaryota > Viridiplantae > Streptophyta > Magnoliopsida > Fabales > Fabaceae > Astragalus > Astragalus membranaceus. The sequence continues at coordinate 35,463,201 of CM076854.1, read as the reverse complement.
CAGTGAGTCCTATCGAGACCCCTTACTACTCTAGCGGTTCATTATGCCTTGTTTTGAACTCGTGGTCCTAAAAGCAACCACGTGGAAATACATTTAGTTCCTGTAACCTTCATGCTCATGGCCCTCCTAAGCGACACATGAAGCATGCAATTATTGTTCCATGTTTTTAGCAAAACACCTCAGTCTACCTATTTTATAGGCATCTCTTGACTTTGGTGAACCCATCCCGCTATTTCTAGTGGGGGACACATTCTTGAGTCTAGGTTTTGGGGCTCATGACTTCCCCTCCCCTAGTATGCTAACCTCTAAGGGTCGTCACCCTTTTTTCCTCTTGTATTTATTATACATTTTTAGTCTGTGTACCCGCAATGGGCTGTTAGTCATTTCAGTCAAGTACCATGTACCATATAAGTCAAATACAGTGTATAATATCAGTCAAATACAGTGTATCATATCAGTCAAATACCGTGTATTATTATCATTCTTGACATATGTACTCTCGCGTTCTCTAAGTGCGGTCTTCCATTTTATTCATAACACACAAACTTTCTATCGAACATGTTCAATCTCATACCATTGTTACCTTTACATTGTTGTGGAACCTTGGGGAATGGATTAGAAGAGGATTGGAATCATTTGGAATGGATAAAAAGGTACTTTGAAATTGAAGGTCAGAAAGTCTCACATGACCCGTGCGTGTAGGCGCACGACCCGTGCGTGGTTGAACAGTTTGTAGAAAATTTCCAGAAAGATACGCACGACCCGTGCGACTAAGCGCACGATCCGTGCGTTATCCACTAAAATTGTAGAAAGTTCCAGGGACATACGCACGACCCGTGCGACTAGGCGCACGATCTGTGCGTTTTTAAAAATCCAGTTCTTGTCGTATCAGATGCAGGCGCACGACCCGTGCTCATAGGCACACGATCCGTGCGTCTCTATCAGTTTTCCAGAAAACAGACTTTTCATGAGTTTTTCCATTCCGTTCCGATTCCAATTTCCGTTCCGATCGAGACCCTAACATAACAGTTATTATTCCAGACCAGCGAAAGCGATTAAACAGTCCAACAACATATATCATAATTCAACAATCCAATCAATTCGAGCAATTATGCGATTTACGGTTTTTCGATAGAAACATTTTCGTTAAGTTTTCGCAAAGCGGTTTTCCATAATATCGTTTCAGGAAATAACATGACTCGACAACAAAACATCCCTAAGCGAGTATAGAACTCACCGATTTGACGACCTCGCGAGAAATCACGTTCTCACGAACCGTAACCTCTCGAACAATCCCCGTAATCACGTACTCGCACCGAACTCGTCCAATACTCGAAACTGAACTTCGGAACAGAAACCAATCACAAATCCAGCTACTGAACTTCCTCCTTGACTACGGAATTGGCGTCTCTCGAACTTTGGTGATTCGATCCGAAATTTGAGGAACCAACACTTCCAATTTCGCATCCGTTTTCCAGAATCAGTGAGCCGTTTTGTAACACGCGTATCTTGGTCAAATCGTGGCCAAAACCCTTCAAACCAGTGCCCATTGTGTAGATAATTTTATCTACTTTCTGATGGTCAAAGGTTCATATGCATGCATCCAGTAACTTGGGAGATAAACCCGAAACAAGGTGACTGGTCCAGGACATTGCTTGATTCTGAACCCGAAACTTGGAGACATGATATCTCCTTCATTTCTCGATGAAATCATACGGTTCTTGTGCCCAAAATGAAGATCTCTGTGTCTAGTTTCCAGTGGGACAAGAATCCCGATCATCGGAGTAGTGTACAGTGAGATACAATGAAAACAATGAAGAGTCCCCAAACTGTTTTTACCCAGAATTTTCCAGAACTTCCAACTTCTGTCTCCATCTTTCTCCTACTTAAGATGAACGAATTTAACCTCTACTAACCAACTTCCAGCTTCAATCTTCAAGGATTCCACCTCTTTTAACATCATGCAAGTTCCTAAACCTTGAATCCACTCCTAAGCTAGACATGCAAAGCCTCCAAGTAGGCATCATGAGCAAAAACGAAATTGGAGAGTGTGAGCTTGGATGGGTTGCTGGTTCTAAAACTTGCACCAATAGGAAGAGGATGAAAAATGATGAACAATGGAGTGGGAATCTCTCACATGCAACAAGGATTCTGAATTCTCCCTCCCCCTCCATCTCTTCCTCTCTCTCGTGACCCTCCTCTCTTTCTCCCTATTATATTTTCTGTTTTCTTCTAAAAGTTTGGAGCTGAAAAGTGAGTGGTGAGTGTGGTTGTTTTTGTTTTTGTTGCAAATGAAGAGGTGTTAGATATTGGCTCAGCTGGTTACTAACTTAAGTGAAGTAAATGACCAAATCGTCCCTATGACCAAATTTTGCTTAAACTTCCTTAATTTCTTCTTAAGTCAATTTTAATCACACAATACTTATACAATAATTTCATATTGCATATAGTTATGTTCTGTGGAGGATGGTTTAGCCGAAACTCATAAATATGTGGAAAAGACGAAAATACCCCTGTGCTCCTATTTGCTTAAAATCCCACTTAACTCACCATATCATAATTAATCAAAATGCTAATTAATCATCTTGACCTCTTGCTAATTTAAATAATTTAAATTAGCGAAATTGGGGATGTTACAATTCCCACTCAACATTTCCGACCAAAATATATTTCGTCGCAAATTTTCGACCGACACTTCCATCGGAACCCACTAATTATCCTTCGGAAACCATAAGACACGAATTAAAAAAGAAACAAAAACTCTCGATGCTCTCTCACTCTCCTCAAACCAGCGCCTCTCTTCCTCCCAAAACCCTCGAAGGCTCTCCTCCTCTCCTCTCTCAGCGCCTCTCCTCCTCTCCTTTCTCAGCGCATCTCCCCCTCTCCTCTCTTAGCATCGAAAGTGCCTTTCACCTTCGAACCGTAGCAATCTTCATCACCTTTGAACCGTAGCATCTTCATCACCCTCGAAATCTCCTCTCACCCTCTCACCCTCGAAATCGCCTCTCATCCTCTCACCCTCGAAATCAAAGAGGCCCATGTGTGGGTATGACCTGGTTCGGCCCATTTTTTAGTGACTATTCGAAAACCCAAAGATAAATCATCTTTGAGCTCAGTCGCCGCTAGGAGAACGAAGGCGCAGAGATCCACGTTCGTATTTCGAAATGAAGGTTTTGCTTTGAAACCCTAAACTTGTACACTTATTTGATTAATTTCTTTTGTGATTGAAAACGTAGAACCATGGCATGATGTTTTCTGGTTAGGAATATTTATGATCCATTTGATTGGGCTAGGATTCCTTCTAGGGGTTCTTGGCCTTAATAGGTTTGAGAAAGAGGATAGACTTAATCTTGGTAAGTATACCCCTCCTTTAATAGCTTAATTATAACTGGATTTGAATTATTAGGTTGGGAGAAGTGTTGACAGTGGCACCACTTTGGAAATTCAAACAAATTTAACCATATCTCTCAGGTGCCTGTTTCTACTTCATGCATGGAATTGGAAAACCTACTCGCTCATCATTTTCGTAACATTTTGA